>JANHGN010023329.1:222594-264107 GCA_024605025.1 Megaceryle maxima | reverse complement strand
AAGACTCAAAGGATTCAAGCTGTACTTTGATCCCTTGTATGGTGAAAGGATCTCTTTTCTCTTCCCCAAAAGAGAAGATTTAATTTAAAAAAATAAACAAATCCCTTTGTTCACGTGTGTGAACACTTTTTGCATGTTGTCACAGAAATGCATGGTTAAAATCAGTGACTGAGTGCAGCCCAGAGACCTGTCACCCTTTGAGCCATTTAAATTATGAACAGGATACAACAAGGGTGGTGAAACCCTGGCCCAGGTTGCCCAGAGAGGTGGTAAAAGTCCCATCCCTGGAAACATTCCAGGTGAGGTTGGGCAGGGCTCTGAGAAACCTGCTCTAGTTGCAGATGTCCCTGCTCACTGCAGGGGGGTTGGACCCTGAAAGGTCCCTTCCACCCCAAAGCATTCTGTGATCCTATAAAAACATATCACTTTTCTTTTTTACAAAATTACCGTGTGTCCACAAGTTCAAACACTACGCCATCATGAGTCAAAGGTCTGCTAATTCCCTGAATGCCAGTCCCAGATAAAGGCAAAAAAACCACTGATAGGGATACTGGCAATGGCATTTTAAGGGGTCAGCGTGTCCAGATGCTCCCTCTCGAGTTACACAGCAGTTTTAGGGAAGCAGAAGACACCTGGTGCTGCTCTTCCAGCAAGGCAGAACTTTCTGAGAGCATGAGCAGTCCCTGTGCAGAGGCCAGAGAGTGTCATATTTATCACACAGCTTTCCCAGCCTGTGCCACCCTCCATAAGAAGCAATGGCACCAGAAGACCCCTTTTTGCCTACTGGTGGGTTCTCCCAAATAATCCTGTAGAATTTCAGCAAGAGGCCAATGGTATGGACCCTATATTTGCAGAATTCCTGGCTTATTCATTGCTTATATACTGAGGATGGAAAAGGAAGGCATCTGAAAACATCATTTCTATACATATGGGGAAAGTTAGGTAAATCCTTTCTCACTTTTTATAAACATAGGCCATTAGCTGATGAACGCCTAATCCTTTTCCACTTTGTTGTTGTTATTGTTTCCTTTTGTGGAATAGAATAAGAGAAAGAAGTTTTGAAATTTTTTTAATTATTATTTATTTAACTTTTTTTAAATTTTTATTATTTATTTACACAATTGCACAGTGGCTGATCTCTAGTTTAACTGGGAAGTGACTAAACATACCATTTCTTGGCTCACAGTGCACTAGCACAATGCTGCAGAGTGTTCCAGGGAGGTGGGGTGGAGCAGAGTAAGGGAATGTAGGTGTGACCCTGGGAGGGGACCCCATGATAGATGCTTTCATCTGGCCTAGTCTCTTTGTAGGATTTTGACTTCTAGATTTCACAGGGATTTTTTTTTTACATGACAACAAAAAATCCTAAAAAATGCTAATAACCCACTGTAGCTTATTCAAATTATTTTAAGAGAGCAGGAGAATATTAGCACTAGCTCTGACTGCCTGAATATTGCAAAACATTTTGCTGCATACCTGTGTGCTGAGTAACTTGGGCTGGAGCATCTCCTTTCGAATGGTAGCTCTGATCTACAGTCCCCAAGAGACAGCAAATCCCCTACTTCCCTAAGTAGCTCCTGCTGATAGTGAATAACTCCAACAACTGAGGAAAAACATTTTCCAGTCTGATCTCACACCTTTGTGCCAGTGCATGAGAATCAAGAACTGACCAGCTGTGAATTAAGCAGTCTGGCTTTGCTTCCTGAAAGAAGTCACTTCCAGAAAGACAGAAAATATATATCAGAAATAGATGAGGAAGATGATTTATGGGTTTTTTTTTAATTGTTACTATTAGTAGTAGCATTCTACTGTGCATAATCTAAGGCATCTTTAGTCACTGTACAGTAGGTCAAAAATATTGACTAAATCATCCTGCACCTCTGAACAAACACTTGGTGCAGGTACATTCCCCCTTACTTCAAGGAGAAGTCTGACTAAGCAGGGACTGAGTCACCACTGCGGTATTCAGTTCTGCATTATTGATATTATTGACTATAATAATTAACATCATTAATAATAACAATGTTTAATAATTGACATTATTTCATCAATGTGCCTTCAAAGAGCCTGGTCAGGGCTGGAAGTCATATTTCACCACTCTTATTGGGGCTGAATGCTGATGGAAGGGGGGAAAGGGGAGGTGGGAAAGTGCTATGTGGTGACACAACCCTCTGCCTGTCACATAACAGGGAATGTGCTTGGTGCTGACTGTGGGACCACTGTCCTCCCAGTTCATGAATGGGAACACTATGTGCCCTTATATTTATTTTATTTAAATGAGGTGGTTCAGTGAAGCCAATTGTGAGTTCTAAGAACTGCAATAGTTATTTTTGTACTTCTTCAGAGCCTTGTGTACCCTGATCTAGTTGAGAGGCATCCCTGCCCATGACAGGGAGGTTGGATTAGATGATCTCTAAGGTCCCTTCCAACCTGTTCTATTCTGTTCTGTTCTTGGTGATGCCCGATGATAGGACAAGGGGTAATGGCTGGAAGCTGAGGCATAGGAAGTTTCACATAAACACAGGGAGAAATTTGTTCACTGTGAGGGTGACAGACACTGGAACAGGCTGCCCAGGGGGGTTGTGGAGTCTCCCTCTCTGGAGATATTAGAAATCCGCCTGGACGCGTTCCTGTGTGATCTGCTCTAGGTGATCCTGCTCTGGCAGGGGGGTTGGACTGGATGATCTTTCAAGGTCCCTTCCAGCCCTTGACATTCTGTGATTCTGTGATCCTTCTGAAAACATATGATTGAAGTGCAGCCTTTTCACAGCATGTACCTAACCTAAATCTCTGGCTTTGAACAGTCAAACTCTGGTGTCCAAAATAAAGAACTCAAAATGTCTCTAGCCTCAATAATCAAAACCTCAGATACAAACACTCCTGAGTGAGAAGCGACTCACAAATAACTGTGGACTTAAGCTGAGCACACTGCTTTGATTTTTGCTCTTGTTATGGGAAGCTTGTCCCTGTGCATGCACAGTTTAAGCAGGGACAAAGACCCAAGCTCTAATAAAGACTGGTGGTAAAGTTCTGTGCTTTTGAACATGAAAAGGAAACACCAAAGACTTACATTCCTAAGCCAATGTTTTGCATATTCTCTACATAGCAAAGGGCCATGACTGCGGTCTGGTTCCTTGTAAAATATGTATACGACTAGCAGAGCAAGATATGACCCTGAATAAAAAGGAGTTAGGCAAAAAACAAGTGTATATGTATGTACGTGTTTTGATTTCCACATAGACAGGTAAAATTACTGAGAATTAACCAGATCCCTACCAAGATCCCAAGCCAGAAAAGCACTTACAAACATGTCTGATGCTTCTCATACAAACATAACTTCCTGAATCAAGGCCTGAGTTAGTTTATTAACATTTCTTCTTTAAAATGGGCCAATATAATGGCTACTTTCCACGTGCCTACGTCCACTGGATGAGTCAGTTTTATCCACCAACTGCAGCAGTGTATTTATGACACACTTTTTCATTTTGGTTTTGTCTGTCTGCACCTCTCCAGCAATGCTTTTCCATTTCTTTGGCCTGTCCATTCAGTCAGTCATGAAAGAAAGACCACACTGAGATGAAAGTAAGAATTAATCTGTGTGATTCCCTGCTGCCCTTCCTCTCTTAAATCTTCAGGTCAGACAAAGAGCGGTTACTAGTAGCCCATGAACAAATGTGGGAAACAGCTCATTATCTGTAACCTCAAGTTAAGTCAGGCACAGTTGAGCAGTACATTAGTACATGCTCTCAGAGTCTGAAAACAAAATTTGCTCCAAGGGAATATCACTTCCATCAATTATTCCTTTCCTATTACTAGCTGCAAAAAACCAGATCAAAATCAAAGGCTCGAGTGAGTTTGCCTGCTGTTTAGAAACAAAAACTTTTTGCTATCATCTGGAAAAGACAAAACAATGATCAAATGACTATAAATTCACTGTTCTTATTAATAAAATCTTCTATGGCAAGAATAAAACCAATGTGAAATTCTGTCTACTAGCAACTGGAAAAGGCTCTTGGGGAAAACAAAAAGAGTAAAAGTGCAGTATTGTCAAGTTGGATATTTTTTGTTATTGGTTGGTTTGGGATTTTTTTTTGTCTTTGGTGTTTTGGGGTTTTTTTTGGTGGGGTTTTTTTTTTGTTTTTGGGTTGGGGCTTTTTTGTATTTTTTTCATCATCCTAATGTTGGTTTCACAAGCTGAGGCAGGGCAAATGGCAAAACCATCTTTTGAAGATGACTCTCATCTATTTGCTTGACCTGTCCAGAAAAACGGAACCATTTTAATCAGGAAATCACCACTTGGGTATTTTAACAAAATGCTTCCCAGAACAACAAAAGAAATGCACACATACAAGAACAAACAAACAAAAATAAAACTGACCCAAAAAAACAAGGCCCCCACCCTAGAACCCAGAGTCATTAGCTGTGAAGTAGCCAGTGGAAGGAGGAGTGTTTTGAAAGTTGTTTAACGCCTTCCCCAGAAACTGGTCTTTGCGGAAGGAGGAGAACAGGAATGAAGAAGCTCAGCTAAAATGATGAAAGAAATTTGCAGTCTCTTTTTTGTTTTGTTTTGGTTTTATATATTTTTACTCTTCTGTATCTGGAAAAAAAAAAAAAAAAGAAAAAGAAAAGTGTCAAATGCTGCCTTTCTCCCCATTGTCCAAGAAGCAGGTGATCTGGGAAAGAAAAAGAAGGGTATCAGTTTAGACAGCCTCATTTCCTCCAAGCAATGCAGCTTTGCTCAGCTGTTGAATGGCTGCACGGTGAGGAGCACCAAAGCGATACCTCTTGTTGTCTTGACTGTAAGTATCACTCTGTCCTACACAAAGTGAAATCCATTGCTTTCTGACTAATCCAGTGGGAATTCAACCTTTGGCATTCACAGGATCATGTAACAGAATCCAAAATGCTTACATCATGAGATGCCATTAGGTTTCTCTGCTGTAGGGCACTCTAACCAGCCTTGCTCACTAGCTCTTTCTGTACCCTTTTGCTCATGAAAACAATGATGTTGTACACGTGGTGAAGAAAAGAAAATACTTCAAATGCAAAAGAGTATGCTACATTTTGAAAGCCTGTTCCTTCCAAAGAGATTGCAATGAAAAACACAGCCTTATGCATTGGTAGGTGCCCATGATCTAACAAACTATGTGCATGTTACAATCCACTTAACTCCCATCAAATATTTATAATCCCTCTGGCCTCAAAATTAGGCTGCATTTGACTAATATCATGAATGTAAAAAAACAGAATGCGTTTTCTATTAAGTTATACCATGACTGAATCTTCACGATGAACAGATCTCCTTGAGGAAGAAATGTAGACAATAAAGTTTTATTTCTAGTGCAAGTGGACAGTTTCCAATGAAAGAGGGCACTCTATCCAACCCTCCTCATACCCTCTTCTAGAAAAGCTTCAAAGAGGAACACAAATATTTTACTCTATATTGACTGTCCTAATCACTTATCTGAATACTCCTGGCCCTCTGCTTAGCTACTGTTATTCTGACAATGCTCATGTCAGCAGAGTTTGAAAGTGCATTTGAAAGGGTCTCTCAACCAAGGAGAGATTAATTTACCTGTAAGGCTGGGCATGCCTTGGAAGATGTGATTACATCAGAATCTCTTTGGGTCCCTTTCTGAAAACAAGTTTCTTTTGCCTTCAACATGTTATTGCTCTGTTTGTTGGGTTCTCGGTTTGTTGGGTTTTTTTCAATAGTATTTGCGCAAAGTGAAAAAAAAAAGGATAGGAAAAATGAAGATCTAAGGCTTTGCTGCTGGATTGCATTATCTTTGCTGACTGTACACAGTGGCTGCACAGATCTGATAGTGAGTTGGTATAATTTTCTTCTACTATATAGATAGCAGGGGGGACTTTTCCTTTCAGGATGTTCCCCTGTAAGTTGCTACTACAATATCTTGCTCATGGATACAGTTCTAAGACACTGCTGTAAAGAATTTGTCTTTCAGCATTTCATTAGATTTATTTAGACTGAATTATCACAGACACAGCACTATCGATAGCATAATCTACAATAGGCAACAGTAACAACAATATTGCACTTTCTTGATGTTTCCTATCTAAAAAGTTCAGACTGATTTACTGTCATTAACAGGATCATAACAATCCTGTGAGATGTATCATTAGCCACACCTTAAAAAAGACTGACCCAGAAGGAAAGGCACTTATCTGGGACATGTGGACTAAATGTCATTTTTGAGTAGTAATTATTTCTGAATCTTTTAAAGGATTTGTTGAATGACACCAGGAATCTGAAGCAGAGCTTGAAGTACCACTCAGTATGCCCTCACTTTCCTATGCCAACCATAACCACAAGACTTTTAAACCCTTCCATCCCCATTAATGAAACAAGGGAAAATGAAATGTATTTTCCAGAATCTGGAAGTTCCCTGTGGAGAACTGAGTCATATATTGCTTTTTGCTTCTGTTAGTTGTGTCATCAGCTCCAGTAAGAACATTGCAGTACAGCATTTGCTTTAAATTGGTTTTCTACTTGGTGGAGCAGATACGTTGGCTCTCTAGCTGAACTTCCCTTTGTATACAATATAGCTTCCCTACAACTACCTTAACCTTGGATGGGATTCAGCCTCTTTCTCCTTTCAGCACAACAGATCCAGTGCAAATATTAGTATGCATCAAGAGGTAACTGAAAGGGGAAAAATGAGTATGCAGCGCTCAATACACAGGAAGGATTTAAGCAGTTCACTTGGCACATATTGAATTTCATTATTTGAAATAGCCTTGTCTGAATGCACATCTCAGTCCTTCAGTGTCACTGACAAACTTATATTGTTCATCAAGGTTGACTATTGGCCCTCCGCTTGATCACTTATGCAAATACTAGTAAATTCTACAGCTCTTCACATCATACCAGTACCTTATTAAGTCCATTTCTGCTATTAGCATGTAGTTCATACTAAGGCATTTTTAACTTGTGCTCAGTGGACTATGAATGTCTATATTTACTATGTTACTCTACAGTCTGACATACTGAAGTGAAAATTCACTGTGGTTCATCTTTTCCTTCACACAGAATTACTCAGCATACAACTGTATCCATACAGCAAGGAAGCTGGCTGTCAGTTTTGCCCAATTGGTGATTAATCTCACACATTTGCCTCTCTTTTTTGTGATAAAACAAATTCTTTGGAGTCCAAGGCCTTACAAGAACTACCCATTTTAACAAGCAGTTGGCATTTATTATGCCTGTCTAATGAAAACTTAGACAATCTGCTACCCAGTTGGAGAACAGGAACAGAGCCCCAGAGGCATTTAGACTGAGGTGAGAATTTAGACTAACTCAAAAACTACACCTATTCTGTAATGACTCACGCTCTTCACCATGGGTGAATCACAGGTGTGATGCTGGTTGTACAAGCTGGAAGTGGAGAGCTGACCTCTCCCAGCACCACTTCTGAAGGTGGCTGGCTCTGTCGCTCCAGCCAAACACCTGCCCTTTGCCTCCGCCCCTTCCTCCCCAGCTGCCAAAAGCACAGTGCTGCCCAGAGAGGGCTCAGGACACCTCTCCACAGCCTCCAGTGCCAGGCCAGGCTGTCCGAACAAGACTGAGCCCTGTGGTCTTCAAATGCATTTTTAAAAAACTCCAGTATTTTCTCTCGTAAAAAATAAATGCTAAGTGCAGGCTGCAGGACAGTGTGATGTGAAAAAAGGATCTTGTGACCAGGATTTTTTTCCATGAACTACTTAGCTTTGCTTGGCAGTCCCTGTCAATGACAGTTTGTGAGGTTATTGCATGGTCCCTGCTTCCTCTGCTCAAATATGTGCTCCTCCAGCATTATAACCATACTTAACTATGAAGGAAACGCAAGGCAACACCACAATTATCCAGGATTAAACACTCGGATTGTGGTAACCTTGCAGTTCACTTATGAAAAAGAAGTGTTTAGCATGAACAAACCTCATCTTAGCATGCTGCGCGAGCACTTCTGTAGGAGGGAAAACTCCACCACACCACCAAATAACGTTGCCCTTGAGATATTATTACCCCAAGAGATTTTTGAGTTAGAGTTTTAACACACAGAAAAAGCAAAAGAAGAGAGCCTCAGCTAACCATATTCATTCAGTACATCCCTCACCGAGTTCCCTATGGTGATGCCTTTTCACGCTCTTATGCTATAACATCATAGAGATATCAAGAACTAAAACCATAAACAACAAACAATTATATTAGACATTTTTAAAACAAAACAAAACAAACCATAAACAGCATACAATTTATTGAAGTGGACTTTTTAAAATAAATATTGTCTATTTTCTTCTCGAAAACAAAGAGGAAAAAAGTGAATCCTCCAGGTTTTCTCATTTCTATTAAAATCAGATTCTCTTGTCACATAACCATGTGTGTAACATGGACTGTCAGTATTACATAGTAACACAAACAGCATATATCAAAATGGTCGTACTTGAAGGAAAGTTGAACACACAGAATTTATGCACACTATCACTCTTTAGTCTGCAAAGGGAGTGTTGCAGTGAGAATCTAATGAAAGGTAAATGAAATTATGAGTGGTGCTAATGAATTGTTCTCTATGTGAATAGGGAACAATTACTCACTGTTTCTCACAGCCCAAGAAGTGGGTTATCAAATGAAATTATCAAGCAGTAAATTTGAAGCCAATAAAAAGATGTGATTTTTCACATAATGCCTAAGTAAACTTTGAACTGTGTTGCCTTAGTGCCCAGTACACAAAAGAGTATCAGGGCTCTGAAGTTAATTAGACAATGCCATGGAAGAAAAATCCATGGGAGGCCATCAAAGACAGAGATTTGACCTCTGACTTAGTTCTGGAAGACAGAAAGGTGTAGGGGGGAAGGCATTGCTCTGGTTTTGTCCTTTGTTCTTTAAGATCCTCACTATGAAATGTTGCCAGGTAGGTGACAGAGAGCTAAAGGGGCTTCTGGTCTGACCCAGGGTGGTTGATCAAGTGTTCCTTGGAAAGCTGACACGGTGTTTGAAAGTAGCCTCTATCCCTACTTACTAAAAGCCAAGGCTTTTAGTAAAGCCTAGGATCAGACTATTCCAAAGTCTGCTCTCATCCAGCACCCTGCTCCATCCAGGCACTGGGTGAAATGACAACAGAAATGACAAATTGTTGCATGGCAATTGCTATCTTAAAACAATTACTATTGATGCAGTGCACAGTGAGGGGAAATCATAGAAAATACGTCTCTGGTAGCACATAATCCAAAAGGTAGTTATCCTTCCTACTACAAATGCTGCAAGTATTTGCAGCTGGTGGGGCAGATCACTAAATCTGCCACTTTTAATTCCTTTTGTGGACTTCCTCAGCATCCTACAGGAGTGACCCCTTACTTTTTTAAGCTTATTCCCCAAATCCTGGATATTTATTTTCTCCCCTGAGTGCTAAAGTGTGCTCAGTCGTAATCTGTCCATCTGAAGAGCACTGTTAAAGCTACTCCTAACGCTCAGAATAAAATGAAGGGGTTGAAAATGTCAGTGTGCAATTCTCAGCACTGGATGGTCCTGTCTCCAATTAAAGATATTTTAAAGCCTTTACAAAGAAAACTAAGACCATGAAAAAATAAATTCTGTGTATGTATGCTATTCTTTTGCTTCTGTTGCACCAGAGATGAATGAGGCCTAAGAAAAAAAATTCAGATCAGTGAAATAAAGAAGAAAAATGTGTTATAAGTTAACTTATCTCCATTACCTGTCTTTTTAATGGATGAGAAATTTTAGAGTGATTTTTTTTTTTTCCAAAGAAAACAGAATGTTACTTGAAGATGCCCGTGTCCTGTTTAAAGCAAGGGAAAACAAGAATAAATGCTGCTGGGAAAAAGTTTTGAATACTTGTTTTGTAATTGAATTCAAATATCATACTAATTTAGCATATGACCCAAGTGCTTAACATTCATTTTGCTAGGAGGAGAAATGACATTAGCATAGAATGTACTCTGATTTTTGAGCTTTGGCACTTAATTATCCCTAAATTATTCATGACGTCAAACAATTTCTAGTCCTGTTCACATGGATGTTGAGTTTTATGTTTTGCTTGACAGCTTGTATTGCACTTGACCTGAGATCACATCAGTGATGGAAGAAAGAGATTAGCTTCAGTTTAGTACATGTTGTTTGCTAACCAGCACACTATGGAAATACAGAACAGCAGAGAAAACCACAATGAAGACACTGGCAAAAGTTCGGTTATACCAAATAGCATTTGAGTTTCCCAAGAAAAGCGTGTATGAAAGAAATTAGATACGATGCAGGGAGACCTACAGGAATAGGACAAGGAACAATGAGTATAAACTTGAGCATAGAAGGTTCCACCTCAACATGAGGAAGAACTTCTTTACTGTGAGGATGACAGAGCACTGGAATAGGCTGCCCAGAGAGGTTCTGAAGTCATCTTCTCTAAAGACTTTCAAAACCCATCCGGATGCATTCCTGTGTGGCCTGCCCTGGGTGATCCTGCTTTGGCAGGGGTGTTGGACTCCATGATCTCTGGAGGTCCCTTCCAACCGCTACCATTCTATGACTCTATGATTAGTGTGAAAGTTTATTCTGTATTTGATAATCAAACATAATTCAAAGCTCTGAGAATGTTTGGGGTAAAAGCTAGTTCATGGTTTTCCTAAGAAGTTGTTCTGTCATAGATGGAAACAAAAACCCCAGTGCTTTTCAAAGTACAAAGGGGATGAGGTACTATAGGTAGCTAAGGATAAATGAAGCCAACAAAGTTTTCAGCCAAATTATGAATTGGAATTTTTTAATTAGCACTGGGCAAATAATTGCTTCTTTGATTGAGTAACTAGACTGAAAAATTAGGATAACACTTAGCTCTGGGTCAGAGATAAATAATTGCTTGCTTTCTCATGTCAAAACTTAATGTTGGGGAGTGGGTGTTTTTGGTGGAAGTGAGGTGAAAATGAAATGAAAGATAAAGTTGAGCTTGTCATCTAACTCCAACAAAACTTTTATTTTTACCATATACTTAAAGCTGGCTAAAACATGTGAAACATCTCTTCAAAGCAAAATTCTCATCTGGATTTTTTTCAGTGCCGCTTCAGTTTTTGACAATCACTTATTTTGAACTAGCTTAAATTCCTAAATACTTCAGCCTGATTCAAAATAGCACTTCTCAACTCATATTACTTGCTGGTTTTCTTCTTATGCATTTATTATTGCCTACAAGTCCCAGGTTTTGAAACTAAGAATAGAAAACTAACCTGTAAATTGACTTTCTCTTCTCTTTGTCCAGCTTCTGTGGACTGAATGGTTCAGAACTGCAGACTGAGCAGCCTGAGGGGCTGATGTCCCTTTGTCTCTGCCCCCAGGGAGAGACTGGGCAGCAGGTCAAGCACACAAAGCAAAGGGCATGAAGATACCCACCAAGCACACAGCTGGCAATTTGTAGAGTGCAATCTTTACATTTGGATTCCCATACAGCTGACTGTTTGATTTCTTCCTTTTTAATGCTTCTACTTAAACTACTATGTCAGAGTCCCTTTCTGGTAAGATACCTACAGCTCATATGCTCAAATTGGAAGCTAGTTGTTCCATGGGGAGGGACAAGATGAAAGCTAAAGGTCACTGACCTCTTTTGAGAACCCATTTCATATTCAACCTCCCCATAATCTTATTTATCTTTCAGGGATAAGTGTTGCATAGGAAAAAGGAAGCCTGACTGTCATTGGATTGAACATAAAAATCTCATGAATCTGGGGAGGAAGGAGGACTCTCTCCTTGCTGAAGCAGAGAATTTCTAAACGTCTTTGCACAGGCAAATGCTCTTAAATGGGGTAACAAGGACTGCAACAGAAACAAGTCACAGCTCCAATCCCTGACTAGTTGTCTCGGTTTGAGTGAGAACAGAACTAATTCTGTTCAGTGATTTTACTTTTCCACTCAATTCTTCTAACCAACTGCACTGTCTGAAGTTAGCAGCCTGTTCTCACAGGCAGTGTCTGCTGCTGGCAGTGAGAACACCCCATGTTTAGAGTTACTACCAAGGACTGGTGTGCAGATCAAGGTCACTGATGGATCTTTTGTACCATGTGGGGGGTGCAGAAAGCAAAAGGTGGCACCTGAAGGGAAGAGCAGACAGGACAGGTGACCGTAAACTGACCAACAAGAGATTCCACCCCACATATGTCATATTCGGTATAAAGCTGAGGGATCACAACGTTCAAGCCCTGCTCAGATTCTCTCAGCTCTTCCAGCTTCTTGCTCACTTCTTCACTGGCCAGCATTCAAGAATGATTCTGTCTGTTCTGCCTTTGATCCCACTCTGTTTGCTCCTGAATCCGGTACCAGAATCCAGCTCCTGAACACAGCTCCCGTCTGCTGTGGGGGCCAGTCTGGGACTGCCCCAGTGCCTGCTCCACAGCATCAGTGGTTACGATGACATAATTGCCATCAGGGGGTTTGGTCCTGGTTTTGTATATTTGTGTATATTCTATTGTTATTTTCATTTTCATTAAAGCTGTTCTCATTTCCTTTTCTAATTGCTCAGTCTCTCTCCCTTATTTCCATTCTCTTCCCCTCTGGGGAGAGAGGGGGGTTAACAGGGAGCATCTGTTATAGGTCTAGTGGGCTGCTCTGACCCTAAACCATGACACCAGTCCAGTAGAATGTTTGATGGTGAAAAATCATGGAGAAATTTCTGCAATGTACTGCCTAAGTTACACATTCCTCCATACCTCTAGGACCATGGACGTTACCCCCAAGGATTTAACCATATTCTATTGCTGAATAGAACTATATTTAAAGGACCAAAGGTAAAAAAAGCCTGAAAAAATGTACCCCATAAAGTTAACTGCTCAAAAAAACTTCTGAAGTACCTACAGTTATTTTTTTTTTCCACCATCCATCTGTAATGAATATTCCAAATAGTCACTTAAATCTGGAATCAAGCCAAATGTTATTCCCAATTTTTTAAACTTGTCACATATATCTGTGATGTCATGTAAAATAGAAGCAAAAAGCAATCATGCATCCTAAGGACTTTCTAAGTACCTGGCATGGCCTGAATGTGAATGATGGACAACAGGAAAAAAAAAAAAAAAAAAAAAAGTTTCAAAGGGAAACAGGTGCTTTCCCTATGTTTTACACACACACTGACAACATCAACAAGATGCAAAATCATCTACAGAATTATACAAGGTTTCTGTCTATGAAATATTCCCCATATTGTCATCAAGCATGCGTGCCATGGTGATGTAGTGTTCCTAAGGTCAAGATGCTAACCATGTGTTTTGCATGTAGCTTCAAAGATCAGATCACATCACATCACGTTCATCTTCTATTTGATATTAAAACTGCATAAAACCTTCTTCAGAGTACATCCCTCTATGCAAATTCCTGCTTGCCTCAGGTGACACTTGCTAAATTAGACACGCTCATTTTTTTTTCAAAAGAGAAAAAAAAGGATTTGTAAAAGCACAGAAGATTTTTTTCCCCCTCCAGTTAGCCTATATTGCACTACTATGAAGCAATTGTACAGCAGAGATAAATTATAGTGAAATATGTCTTTTTGGATAGCAAAATGACTTCATGCTTTTAAGCAAGCTTTTCCAGAAGGTATCAGCATAATGCTTTCCGATTTCTGACTTGGGGCAATAACATCTAATGTAATTCAAATAACAGGCCATAAAAAGTAGTAAGAAAAGGAAGGAAATTGTCTTTAGAAGCAGTCTTAGACTATTGTAATTCCAATTTGCCACTGCTGCTGGATTCTGACACGCAATACCAAGAACACTATCAGGCAGCAAGGAGGAATCCAGTGTGTTTGCCTTACTAACTGAAATGAGCTTTTTACTTCCAACAATAATGGAGAAATCAGCCTATCTTTTGGAATAGGAATAGTAATGGCATCATAACTTACATGACCAGAAATTTAGCTTTTTACCTCTCTCAAGAAGATACAGACAAATGCTGTTCATTTAGACACTTGAGTAACCTGTTTTAAAACAACAGTAGCAACATATGCAGATAATCTGAGCAGGGTTTTGTCAGAAGCCTACTTATTGCTCATTGCTATGTAGTGGGCTTGGCTGGATGGACGCACATGAAAACCACATCTGCAGGAGGCTGCAAAGACACATAGTTCTTAAATGGTTGAACAGCTTAGCAAAGAGCTGCACCCTCCTTAAATGAAGCTGGGAAGAGCCCTGTTAATTCAACTGTGTCTGGGACAACTGTGGAGCCATCATCATGGCGCCTTCACACCCCCCTGTTACTGTACCAAAGGCATTTGCAGATAGTAACATTCTGTGCCAGCTACTCTGCCACCTGATTTTGAGGGACAACTGGGACAGAAAGAAATTAAGCCCTTGAACTTTACTTTTATAGTCAGAGAATTTTCCTTTTGCTGACCAAGGAATAATTTTGAAGAAAAATTAAGACCAAAAAGGCAAATTTACATGCTGGCATGGACAATGTATAGAACATACAGGAAAAGCTTTTCACTACTGCTAAGCAACATTACAGCTTAACAAAACCAAAATAAAAAAGCTAAAATCTCAATTTCTGGTAAGCCTGTTATGAGATCTTCACAGAGTCTGTATATTATAAAAGGCATTATACTGCATTACATTCCATTATGTTAACTCTAGTATTTTAGCTATATTCTACTCTATTCTGTTGCACTGGATAGAGGAATGTTATTATTGAAACGATGACCTGTCAAAACGCAGGGTTATGATTTGACCACGAGGTGGGAGCATTGCTCATCACACACACCCAATGCACATGAGGCTTTCTGTGTGTGTACTAGATGTTCAAGATACAAATATCCTCTCTGTGCTGTAACCTGCAAATGTGCATGCTACTACTAGAATAAAAAGCTCCCTGGACAAACACACACAGTTGAAAATAAATAATTTAATAAACTGCAGTTTGGTCCCTGGAACAGAACTGCACTGAAAACTTTGTATTAACTTTGCAGAATCTTTTCTCTGTAGGAAAGAAATGAGAAGGTGGTAGAGATAGCATGTGAAAGTCATAATCATAGAATGCTTTGGGTTGGAAGGAACCTTTCAAGGTCATCTAGTCCAACCCCCCTGCAGTGAGCAGGGACATCCGCAGCTAGAGCAGGTTGCTCAGAGCCCTGGCCAACCTGACCTGGAATGTTTCCAGGGATGGGGCATTGACCACATATCTGGGCAACCTGGCCCAGGGTTTCATCACCCTCACCATAAAAAATTTCTTCCTTATATCTAGTCTGAAATGAGGGAGAATAATTTTCTCATTTGTTGTCAGTTTTGTAAGCAGAAAAAAAGTTTGTGAATATAGCTAAAAATTATTTCCATGGGTCTGCTTATCATTTTCCATTCAAAGTGTTGAAAACCAACTATTTCACATGGGAAACTCAGGTTTTCCAGAACAGTTTAATAATGTTCTATCCCACAGGAAACATCTGATGAACTACTGATATGCTAGTGATGTTTCTGATAGGGCTGTGCCTTTATGTGGGAAATGGCAGCCTTGTATCTCTTTTCTTGGAACTGAAAAAAAGGGCAGTACAGAGTAACATGAGGGGATCTCCCACAGAAAATAAAGCCAGTAATACAAACATTAGATTCACATGATAAGTAGACTAACTTATATTTAAGAGACTTGCCCAGGATTTTGAAGCAGTTAATACTGAAATCTTAGGCATGACTGCAGCTTACCTAGGCATCCTCAAGCTAGCTTTATAGCAGCTGGCTTTGGTACAGATAGACTCAATCGTAGGAAGCTCTGGCTAGACACATACACAGTTGCTCACTGTCTCAGCGCGCCTGATCCCTCTTTTTAGACGTGCCCACTGAACTATTTTTGGGTAGCTTCAATGTAAGTCTGACACAGAAGCTACACTTCACACCTGTGACTACAGCACAGACACACAGCTTCAACGTCTTGGTGTCCACATGGGAGAGTTATTCTGTGTCCCTGGCCACCCTATTCCCTACGTCGTAGAAGGACAAGTGTATTGGAAACATTTTGGCATGTATGCATTCCTATAACAAGATATTATGGTAACTTCCTTTGTACATGCTCAAAAAGCAACTTGGACACAGATACTGCAAAAAGTTATGCAACACATCCTTTGCAGCTTTCTTCTCTGGATGCAGGATGCCCGCACAGTAGGACAGGGTAGCAGACTGACCTCGGCTGAGTGCACAGCTCTAGCTGATGCTAATGAGCGGTGTGAGAAAGCTGAAGCACTCATGGTAAATCAACATGAACAGGCAGCTGTTTAATTCAAATACACCCCAGCTACATACTGAACAGAGGCTGTAAAATCCAAGTACCCTTGACCCTGTAAAAAGCCCAGGCTGACTTTCAACCACCAAGAAAACTACATGTGCTGAATGCATTACAGCTGTAACCTCAATCTTTCTAACGTCCCTGCTTAAGCTTTTTTATTCCAGCATGTGAAAGACCACGCACTGGCACGTGAGAAAGCATATGTCTGGGTAAACATTTCAGTAGTCTGCAAGCATCTATGTATTATCCATAGATAATGTTCCTTCCTCCACATCCCTCACATGTCTGGTAAGGAGATTTGCTCTGGAGGGAGTAATGGACAGAACAGGTTGTGCAGGATTTGTCAAAGCAGAATTGCCATCCTAGCACTTTCCTTTCTAAAGGCACATCATTCACAATTTTTGTCCTGATTTCTGTCAATGAGATTGTTAGCTATAATATGTCTCTACAGCATCTAAATGAAAAAAAAGGCCTACAAATTGTCCTTCCATGGTTACCGTTGCATATTCACTGTAATCAACTGGTCCCATGGGGATCCTAAAGGGATGAGCAGAACATTTTTTTACAGGAGAACAAACAGACTTTAAATAACTAATACAACACAAAGACCAACAACTCAAAAGGAACTAAATCCATACTCTCAATCTTCAAGTCAGCATGAAACATTCACTTCTTGGTCTTCCAGCCCAACTAAATAGTTGCCCCTAATCTTTCCAATACTTTGAGAGTGAAAGCCTTCAAATGCAACCCGGTCCTCAAGATTTCTGGGTCTTTTGACTAGGCTGATGCTCCTGAGTCCTCCTAAAGAAGCACCAGTGTTTTTGCATCCACCTGGTCCTGCCAGGGCTGCTGCTCAGCCATCACCATTCACTGCAGTGGGAAGAGCAGCCATTCTGCCCATCAATTCTTCTGGGGCCTTGATAGTTATATGCAGCACTGCACATATTCATGAATATCTGAAGAGTTGCTTGTTATTTGAGTATTTGTGCTTAATTTCTGCATCACCAGAGAAAGAAATGTGAATGGTACTTGTTCAAGACTGTTTTCCTGACAGACACTTAACTCAAGTGTGCAAATAATACGACCTCTTAACAAAATAATTGAATTTTCCCAAACGGTTGTTGCTAAGTGGCCTTTTTAAAAAAAAAAATACGTATTTATGTGTCTGAAATAAATACATACTTTTAGATTACTTTTTCTACATTTTCAGTTGAGGTATTGCATTTTCTTCTTATTTGTCACTTTGCTAGAGCAATAGGAATATTAAGTAATTTCTTAAAAGGAAGCAATAAAACAAAATACAGTACCATTCTAAACTTCTGTCCTTACAATGAGGCTGTCTTTCTTGACCATCAAAATTAAGTACTGCATTACTGACATTTAGGAATAGCTGTGTTTCAGTGGATTTCACTGAGACATATGCAAAGAAAATGCCAGCTTTAGTATTTGTTTCAATTTATTTTGCTAGCAAATACTATAGCAATTGCTTTCAGAGCAACATGAGTTCAGATACCACCTCAGATCCCTGCGGTACACAGCTGAAGAGGTGCAAGAGAGTAAACATGCCACAGACCTGTCAGCTGTTTCTCTACTTTGTTGAGGCTACTGAAATGTCTGTGGACTCCTACACTAGAATCAGGCTCATTTGAAATTATTCCCAGAGGCTCAAGAAATCATCCTAAGGCTTGGGATTGCCTCAGTTCAGCAATGTTTCAGCAATGTCCCTTTCCTGTTGAGTCCTTAATAGGACCTCTATGCTGATGTGTTCACTGCTGCTTGCTTCCCACACCTGTGGTTCAACAGCATTTGGCAAATTCCATCTCTGACAACAAAGTCAGCAAGGCTTTGTGTTTGCACCAGTGTAGGAGAACATGCATCATGAAAAACAGGGACACCTTGTGCAGGTTTTTTTCTTAGCTCTGTTTTTCATATCTCTTAGGCAGCCTGTCCTAACAGAGAGCAGAATACAGCCCAAAGTCAGGAGGATAGAACCTCATGAGTCTCCATTTCCTATTAAATATCTCTAATAATCCAGGATTTTTCTTGCAGGGACTGCACAAAATTTGATGGATAGACTTAACAACAGAACAAGTAAGTGGTGCTAGGCATTATGTGAAAGGGATGTTTTTCCCCCAGAATGCCCCAGTGGCTTTTTTCAAATCTAATGACCGTTTCTGTTAAGTCTGTTTCAGGTTACCACACAATTTTTGGGGGTTAGAATAAACTGCAGATGTTCAGGAAACAATAGATTGCATATAAAAATGGGTGACAAAATGTAATAAAATGTTGTCCTTACCATCTGCTTTCTTTGATTCGTCCCCCACACTGGACTGATCTTTTTTGTCCAACTTGTTGTCTTCCTTTAATTCACCTAGAAAGAAGCAATAAGAAACACTATCAGCATTTTAATGCTGACTGCAGTTTACTAATGCCTATAACACAATCAAATTGCAACATCCAAAGGAGAGGCTCCTCAGGAGAAAAGATCTAAATTCACAGAGAAACAGATTAACATATTTTCACAGAATAAACACCAGACAAAATTTATCCAGCTCCTATGGAAAAATCAAACAGTACAATCTACTTTTAAATTTATTCTAAAAATTGTTAACTTTAAGTGTACATGCAAACTCATACCAGCCACTGGTTGTATGTAGGCCATTAAAAACCTGAGCATATCCTTCATTTCAAAATCAGGATTCTGCAAAATTTATGCTTTTAAAGGACTAAGACCCTGCAAGACTTCATCATAAGTCCCTGCATTAAAGAATGACCTGAGATAACTCAAAAAGTCATATGTAATTTTGTCTTGTTTTCTCTTACCAGTTTCCTTTAACTACAGGTTCATTTGGGTTGGTCCTTTGATGATGGTACCAGGGACCAAACCATCATCCCAGCTAGCATTGATCACTGGCTTTAGAGTCTCTGTAGCAAACTAGGAAATCAAGGCCTTTGTCAAAGCAATGGTTGATGCGAAATGAAAATGGCAACTTGAACTGAGGTGTATTTTATGAAGTCAAGAAGGTCAACCAGAGTCATCTTCTGTCCTCTTAGTCATATAGTAGAGCACACCAGACCTTCCCATGCCAATCCTTCATTGAAGGAGAATGCCAAAGGCAAGATCAAAGGGGAAAGAAAAGAAAAACTTAATGGAAGAGCTCTAGCAGAACAGGGCTCTTCCAGCTGCGATGTCCAAACAGCAGCAAAGGTGTCCTTACTTCAGATGTTCAGAGAAGCAACAGCAGCCTGTCCAGATGGGAGCAGGCAGCCTGTCCTTTCCCCCAGAGGAGCTGCAGTGAATTTGTGACCCACACCTCAACACAAGAAGGTGCAGAAGTCTCACTTTAGAATTCTCTAAACTGGAAGCATGTTATAGGGCTGCATTAGGGTGATATTTATTCTATTCATGTTACTGGTTTTGTTGCAATAACTACTTCCTAGCCTTTGGATCAAGACTATAAGTATAGTGTGTGAAAGAGATCTGCCTGCAAAATAGTCGCAGCCTCCTCAAAAAAAGAGAAACTGTAGAGAAGAAAGGTCTCTCTTCCACATTGTACCCTAACCACTGCAACATTTGCTGGATGACAGAGGATTGATCTCTCTCCCCACTTAAGCTTCATCAAAGCATAAAAGAGGAAACATTTTCTTAAATATAAAAATCTTAAAATATTTAACAAGTTGGGACAAAAAAAGCATGTCCTGTTCAGTTCTCATTCACAGACGAACTTTTCATGTTTTTTCTTCCTAAGCATATGGAGTAGGTGAGAGATAAATGAAAGCAAGACAATACAGGACAAGCAACAACCTCCTCAGCTGATCACACTGACACTGACTTGGGCTCCTTGAACAGAGAGATAGGAGCAGCTTCAAGCAGGGCTGAAATGTCCACTTGACAAAGACAGCCCATAAAAAGAAGGACACTGTGCAAATGTATCTACCAAAGCACAGAAGTCTTTTCACATTTCCTCCTCCATCATACAGATGATGGTAGTGATGAAATAAAAATGCTTTGTTTGACCATGCATAATGAAAATGCTTGACCCTAAGTGTGTGCAAGATAAGAAGATGAACATCTACACATACGTTATTTCACAGTTTGATCCCTCTGAGAAAACACATGGGCAGAGAATGATTGAGAGAAATGTTAAACTCACTTGACAAGACAATTCCAAACTTTCATTGAATATAACTTATTATGAATAAGGGACTTTTGAGTATTGTAATATCCTTGCCATACTGCCAGCAGCAAAGCAGAATGATGATCATAATGATCTTTTTGAAAGGGATTACAAAGGCAGGGAAATAATAAGGCAAATACTTTACAATGAGATATTAAGATATAGGCACAAAGGAAGCTGTGGTGATGCCACAATTAGGAATGTTAAGATTCCATCAGTTTTCAAAGATGCTGCAGTGACTGTATCTCACAAAAGCCTTTTCCCATAAATTAAGGGGCAGAATTTCTTTTCCTGAGGAAGACACTAATTTTCAGAAAAAATTATAATTCCATTCAAAGCATTTTTGAGACCTGCAGCAGAGAGATATTGCAGAAAAAGGTACTGCCAAAATCACCAGACCACACTCAACAGCCCTGTTGTCAGAAGGATGTAAAATAAAGGATGTCAGAAGAAAAGTCTGATGCAGTCTTACTGGTATTTCATATGCCCTCAACCTTTTTGTCTCCTTGAGGGGCCCATTCCCATTCCCTACATAATGCTGTCTGAAGACAAATCCTATACATAACAGATCATGACAGCTTAGATCCCCACAGTCATGCCAATTAAAAAAACAAAAACAAAACCTATACAAAACAAAAAAAAAACCCACCAAAAAATACCAACCTAGTGATGAAGAAGGGATCACAGGGAAAGGCCAGCAACCCAGTGAAATACATGTGAATCATATCAGGAATGCTTTAAACAGAATTTCTGCCCCTGCTGCCATCTAAACTCACTGCCTGAGCCTGGGATTTTCAAAGCCTGTATGCTAACTTAGGCTTTTTCTAAGAGGATGCTTCCAAGCATGACTTTTTTGCTGGTTTTGGACTGGCTGATACTAGTCAAGTTAGTGACCAGTCACTTGTGGCTGTACTGCCTTTTTTTTGATAATGGCTTCAGAGAGCAGAAGCTAGGGAGGGAGGAGGGTAAGAGATAACTGTTCTCAGGGATTTAATATTTTTGTTAAATGTTCAATGCAATCTTCAAACATTTTTTTCCACATTTTTGGGTGCAAAATGTGATTCTGACTTAGCTAAAACACCGGAATAGAACTGCTGTCAAAAGAAATCTTCATTAAAAGGCTTGTGATTACCTTAATAGAAAAACTGAGCAAAGGAAGTATTAAGAAAATAACTTCTAAAAACAGAAAGGGGGAAAAATCCTCTGTTCCAAAACATATTTATATTTGAGACTCAGTTCAAAGATACCTTCAACTGACACTGAAAAAAGTTCACAAGCCAACTTTGGCTTCTCTTCTATCAGTTACCCAAGCAATTAAATTGTTCATTGAACGAAGAATATTTGGTTCAGCTTTTCAGCCTATGTATAAGGCTATAATACTTTCCATAAGAAAAGTAATTTTTTCCTTTCCTCCAGAAGTGCCTAAGCAGGTCTGATGAGCCCTACCTTCTACAGAAGGACACTACTTTGGACTTAATTTGCCCTTTCTGATTCCCATATGCAGGTGTTTATGCCAATGTCCAGGAAGAGGCTGTGGGCTCAGGACATCAGGTTCCCCCATCACTGAGGTGAGATACTGAGTTTAGGGCTGGATTTGTTTCAGGAGAGGACTCACCATTCTGGACATGCTGCTTCTGTTCTCCCACTGCACGATAAGAGTCTGCTCCCTGATCTGTCCTAGGTACAATTCTTCCTTGAGAGGATTCGTGTTTGTTCACCCCAGTTTGCCAAGTCCCATTTACATGATTCCTATTGGAATCTGCGCTTTTGTTTTCCCCAGGATTTGGTTCTTTGCTGTTCTCTGTCTTTGCTGCTGTGGCATCTTCAGCTGGCTTCTTCTCATCCTTTTCATCTGTTTTCTTTTCATCTGTTCCCTGATGAGCATTTTCCTCTGCTTCTTTCTTAGCTTTTTCTTCTGCATCCTCAGCAAAGAGAGAAGTAAAACAAGGAAAGAAATCATGATTATCAGTCAACTTGACAAGAATGATACAATTTACACTTTTAGATCTACCTCAGCTTTTATACACAAACAGCTTTTACTTTAGTAAATGTAGGAATTGAGTTGACAAAGAGAACGGGAGAACAAAGAAGAACACGTACATTTAAACATTTACTTAAGAAAGTATTCTGAAAAAAACACACCAAGTTGGCCTAGATATATCTTATGTTCATGTCCTTTTTTCACCACATAAACTTCACCATTGAAAATGCATTTCCTCAGCATTCTTAAAAGGCAAATTAAAATGAGATATTGGCTATTGAAGGCTCTAGGGGTGACAAGTTTAGTTTCATTTTTGACATGCAACATTCAGTCAAATGGTTTGCAGTTTATCTCATACTGTACAATTTAACTCTAAGCACATAAAAAGTGTTGGTTCTTTGATATCTACATTTTCCCCTCTTGTTCCAGGTCACTTCCAATGTCAGCTTCCTAATCTCTTCCATTCCACTTAGTGCTACGCTTTCTTTATGTCTCTGTCCTATGTCTCAGCAGACTAACATACTGCTACTAGTAGTTGCTGTTCCATCCCCAAAAGTCTTACAATCACAAATATGCAAAGGTATAAATTCTGAAGTGAATGCTGAACAACAGCAGCATCTCAGAATACTGTCGTTCAGAAAAAAACCCATATATTCACAGAGAAGCCAACTTCCCCCATTCAAGATATGGCTTACCCATAAGTACCTTAGGTACTTACCCAAACCTTAGGTACAGATGCAATGCTTACTTATAACAGGTTGCAAATTACTTTGGCTTCAGGAGTTGAGACAGCTCCATTTCTAACCCAGGTCGGGTACTGCACAACCCCACAGACTCAGCTGCAGAGGCTCTGAGCAGCTTCCTGTGTCACACTGGAAAGCAGGACACAACCACAGTCCCTCAGCACAGCCCTTCAGCTAATAAACATGGCTGGGTGTGCACAGACACTGGGCAAAGTCTCCATAATATTTTCCCTCTTTCCCATGATCAGTAGAGACTTAATTTGCAACTGCTCAGTACCATGCTGAGTAGCTCAGCACATGCATGATTTAGAACCTGTGAGCTTTTGCAGCTTCAGAGCATATCTATATCTACACTGAACCAAAGCATTCGGATGTGACAGCCCTGTGCCTGTATTCAAGATTTCTGGGTTAGCAATATCCCAGCCCACTCATTACCCCATCTTGGGCAACCAATTGTACTTTAATTGCAACAGGAATCACAGATGTATCTCCTTTTTTTCTGAAAGTAAAGAAAATAAGCTGATGTGTAAGCTGATGAGCAGATCCTACAAAACACTACTCTTGATATCTACAGGGAAGATGTAGAGGCTGGTCTTGGTCTTGGCCAGTGAGTAAAAATTACAAAAGAATTTCTAAGTATCTTGTAAAATACTTCTTTTGAGTGAATCAGAACCAGTTTTGAGGAAAATGTATCAATGGGATACAAGAAATAAAGAGGAGAAGTCATCTTCATAAGAAATATCAATCTATATTTCCTTGCCACTAGCTAACTGAAGTTAATTTTAAAGTTAATACATTAAGGCTTACACAAAAATACAATTAAATTAGATGTGAGTCTCCCTCACTTTATTAATCATTCCTGAAATCTATGGTAACTTCCATAGATAGCATGTTGATATTTTCCCTGGAGTCTCATGGTATACAGAAGGGTTCCTCTCATCTGGGGATCTGAAAAAAAAAATGCTGCATTTTGCACCTGAACCATCAGAGAGTAATTTGGCTCAGGAGACTGGGACTTGCTACAGCACTGCTGGATGAGTGCCTCTTGTCAAAATTAGTGTCAGAAAATACTTGATCTAAATGGTGTTTTGCACATTAAAATTTGTTTATTTGTTTGTTTGTTTTCTTTTGTAGCTATTTAATGATGAAACTTTAAGCAAAAAGGAGATCAGTAATAAACCCAATTACTTTGCCCACACAGTCCAAGAAATTTTCTATAAATTACACACTCAGGATAAAAATAGGTCACTGGTGCTTCTAGGGACAGTGCCTTTACCAAAGGGAATACAGTATTCTACAAATAATTTTGTAATAATAATAATAATAGATGGGTTTCCTACCCTTCTGATCACCAGTTGCTACCTGTTGCCAACCAACAGTTAAATGCTTTGTCTCTCTTCACTCAATAATTCTTATTTTCATTGGCAGAGCATCTTGATGCATCATCACAAGACACCATTTTGACTGGGGTTGGCAATTTAAACACCTGCTGTGTGGCAGGTCGGCTGTATATGGTTAAGATAGGCAAGGCAGATGGAGAGGGCTACAGAGATGTGCTGCAAGTCAGGAGCAAAACATCAGCTAAGCAAAGGTTTTGATGCAAGGGTTCTGGAGTCCAAGAATAGTTCCTTAGTCCCCAGTTCATATATAGGTTTGCTGAGCCAATAGTTTGTATATACCTTTCAGGATAAAAAAAAAAAAAGAAAAAAAAAAAGGCATGCTTGAGACAGAAATTATGTGAAAGTCAATGAATTCAGATGAACAGAAGCTGAGACTCCTTTCTGAATCTTTGACCCACAAACTGGGGCCTTGATCCAAGTTACTGGTGATGAAGTTTGTCAAAAACGTAAATCAACTATTCAGTACTAAAGCTTATCAGAAAGGTGAAGATAAAATGACATATTCAAGGGCTTCCATGTCTAATAATGCAGGCCGGTGAGCTCTGCTTTCAAGTGATCGACTCATTCTTCCATAGACTACCCTCAGGAGCTACTAGAAGGATTTTTTAATGAGGCAATTAAAAAGAAAACATTTTCCTCTCCAGGTAAAGTATTCATAAAACAACACTTATCATCAGGATACTCTGTAAAAAATGGATGTGAACCACTGCAGCAATACATATTACCAGTAGCAGCACCAGTTAAGCAATGTTTGAACATCCACTTCAATCATAACTTGACATTTACATGTGCAGATTTAGAGGAAAAAAAAAAAAAAGTCTTTATGCAAAAACTCAATGCAAGTGGGTACAAAGCACATTTAAAACCTAAATATCTAGAATCTATTATGACCTACTCTGTATATTTGTTTTAGATGAAATGTAAGATCAATTTTATTTATTTTTCCACAGGTCTCTCCTGCATATAGGAATATAGTAGATCCTTAGTAGACAAGCACATATGTATGTACCTGTTGAATTGAAATCCTTAAAACTAGTTATATTGGCTTCATGCACTCAACACTCCTATACTGCGTGGCACTGACCATGTTAAGTGCTTAGCTTGTTCTGTTAGCTTTAATTTGTTTGGTCCACAAAGAATCATGAAATAGTAAACACCATTAAAAAAAAAAAAAGCTAAAAAAAGGCCCTGGCAAATAAGTAGATTTTGAATTACGTTTTTCCTTTCATTTTCATGGAATGCCTAGAAAGGCTTTACCTGCATGGCACGCTTTAATCACAAAGGAAAATTCAATCTGAATAATAATATGTGCTTTCATGCACCTTTAGATGGGACTTGCAGTTGGCCAGGAACAATCTCCTCTGGCAAATAGGAGAACTACAGCAAATCTTCCATCAGCCCTGAAGTCAAAGCCACACAAGACATTATATGCAAATTCCATTTACATGACATACAACTACTCTGCTAAATAAAGGTTTGAGTAACAAGCATTCAGCTCAGAGAAGAAATTGTATCACAGTTTCATGAAGAAAAAATAAAATCAGTGATATGTTCCTCGGTTTTTTGGTTGCAAAGCTGGTATAAATCACCTGAGGGCTCAAGGATCCCTTGGGCAATCATCCAGGCCCTGGAGTCAAGGGGCAACTATACCTAAGTCCTTCTCAACAAATGGCTCTTATTAGTTCTGAAAGATCTCCAACAACAGAGATTTGCCAATGTCTAACTTATTATCAGTTTATAATCACCTGCCAATTTTTTCTCCTCTTAACAGCCCAGAGTATTTGAATAAAAATCAGTTCCCCTATTTTGCAGCTTCACTAATCTTCAGAAAACTTCTTTCAGCTATAACCAACAGGTACCGCCACTTGCGGTACTGTACTCTTTATTGTCTCCACCTGGTCCTTATGCTGGTAAGATGGGAAGAATGTTGGAGGGGTCTCAGAAGAAACGTCTGTTGTGGTTTGTTTTGGTTGGTTTGGTTTTGTTTATCTATTTATTTATTGTTTGTTTGTTTTTCAATAGCATGACAATAATGAACCCATGTCAACTTGCAACCAGCATGGTCCTCATATTCTTCTGGAATATTTGCAATTCCTCCCATTGTGATGATATCATGAGCATTTGCAGCTTAGTTGCCAATTCATTATCCAAGTTATCATTAGAAATATGAAAACTGTTGTGAATCCAGAATATCCTGTCCTTCTCCATGGGACTATCACCCATAGCTCTTTCAATCTTAACAGTGAACAACTGATAACCTACCCCTACAAATGCTGTTCAACCTATTTTTACACCCACCCAGAGTCTGACTCGTTACTTAGAGGACCTCCCTTAAAATCATTTTCCTCTCATCGTCCACACCCTCTTCAATACATACACTTACAACACGTAAGAGGAGTGTAAAGCACACAGGAGTCACAATATTCCTATCCTCTGAGCTCAGTGTAGGTTGACCTTGAAAAGTAGATTCTTTCAAACTAACTGTGCTTATTTGGAGAATAATTTGATTGCAGAAGAGTTTGAAGACAAGCTTGATGAAGAAGAGGTCAAAAGAATTGGTTTTCTTTTACTAAGAAGCCTGGCTGTTACCTTTGGTGGCTTGTGCTTTCCATTTCTCCCGGTTCTGCTGCACCACCTCAGTCCAGGTGGATTTAAAACATTTGAAGTCCACAGTGAGTATGGAGCAGTTAAGTGAGGCACTTCCTTCGGACCCAGTGCTCTTGACACTTGATCTTTTAACTTCGGAGGGACTAATGCTATTCAGACTGGGATACAAGATCAGAAAACACAGAAATCAGTATCCCATACATCCAAACACAGCTAATAAGAAATAATGACTAAGTCTAAATAACTTAACAGTACAAAACAAGAAAAACAAAAACTAAGCTTGAACTAAGCTTGAATCCATCATCTTCCTCTCCTTTCCCTCCTCTCACCTACCTCAGGGCAACTGATGATAAAGGAAACAGCACAACCTGAGCCAGTATTAGAAATAAATGACAATTTTTCCCTACTTAGTTTTTGTATCCATAGTCCCTAAGAAATAGAATCACCCAAAGTGTTGCCATTACCTTTCTTGTGCGCCTTCACTCCCTAAATATTCATTGGTGAATCAGGCAATTCTAGAAACCAAGTATGTTGAGGGAAGAGCCTCCTATAATTCACCAATGGGAGCTATTAGGCACAGGACAGGAGGCCAACCTCTGTCAGATGTTGGTGACCTCAGCTGAAGCTGAAATTAGGTACTTGTTTCAGTTACAGATCCTACAGGATCTGTCTTTGAAGGATGGACACTTCATTGTGCACATTTTCATAATGTCAATTGACACAGAAAGATAGTAGTGCTTGCTCTTTGTGTAACAGGCAAGGAGTAAAAAGTCACCCAGGAGAGGGAATTCTGACTTTGTAGCCCCGCGGTAGGGAGCACTAGCCACGTGGCATTTGAATCGTAAGACATGCCCTGTCCATGAAACTACTAAAAGAGTAGTTTCTCTACAACAGCAGAGCAAGTTGAATGGGCCAAGACTCCTTCCACCCAAACTCCAGATGAATTCTGGTGGTACTTCACACATTCGTGTAATCCTAAACACTATCACTAAAGTGTGCTTATACTTCCCAGTCCTCTTTTGTATTTCAGTTCCATTTATACTTCTGGACATGAGTGACTTCCAATGACTCCCTCTACCTTGTCTTTGACATTAGTGACTGAGAGAACACTAAAGTTCACCTGACTGCGTGGCCACAACCTTTTGTGCTCTCTGCCTTTGGAAGCATGGCTCAGGCTCAAGCCAGCCTCCCTCTTTGCCCTCCCCTGCAACGACATCATGTCACAAAGATGAGCTTGCAATGTTGGCAATGCAAATATATGGCTTTAAGCCACATGAAAGACATATGCCGTGGGGGGCATATGGGGGGAGTTGGTGCAATGGCAGCACATGTAGAGTAAAGGGAGAGGGAGCGTGGTTATTCACCTGGAACGCCTGAACCCGGACATGCCAGAGCGGGAAGCTTCATCGATAAGTGGAGTCACAATCTTCTCAGTCATATCGGTCAGCACAGTAAAAGTGGGTTCCACGATGAAATCAATGAAACCTGAGCAGAAACACAAGCAGAGTCAAGCAAGCAGAAGGAGGATTTATGTGGAGTAACTGCTTCAGTGATCACCGACAACCACACTGTAAAAGACACAGTAAAAAAAATTATACTGTGAAAGAGGGATAGGTAAATACTAGAAAGGGCAAATAGAGTTATACATTAATCCTTGACCCAAGAGCCTGGATTTAGCATGTAATAAAAGGTACCTACTTCAACACTGTAAAGAAACTGTGGTTAATCAGAACATAAACAGATGCATCAGAACTTGTTTTATATGAGGAGTGTGACATTTAAACCAAGTTCCTAGCAAATCTGGATAAAACCCAGTTTCAAAGATGAACTGTATAAAAGCAGAAAATTAATACAGCAATAATACTGGTAAGCTTTGCTGGTGTGGAGTTACATGCAAATCTCTCTTACTGTGTAGCAGTGGGTTGTTGTGAATACTCTCTCCAGCACTTGCACAGCTTGTTCTTATTGATAATACAACAGACTTAGATTTCTTTTTTTCCATCATTTGTTAATATAAGGAAAAGAAAAAAAAATAATGGGCCATATAATTTCTACTTCAGTATACATTTTGGCAGATTAATATGGCTCTGATCTGTATGTTGGGAAGGGCAGACTGAAGTGCCCTGTAGCCATAACCTCGTAAGATGAAAGAAAATCCAAGTTACCCAGAAAAAAAAGTGAGAGCGAGGAGCTTACAGTACCTTATGCCTTCCCCTAAATTCTCACCTGAGAATGATGAGGGCTATTTCTTATGTTCATTTTAGCACTTCACTTAGCAAAATTCTGTCTGCAGGTAGCCAAGGAAACAATGGTGTCCTTAATCCCTCCTAAGTCACATCAGGATTCATGTATTTCCCTACTGCTAAAATTTTAAATTATTTGGTAATTATCAACTATTGATTATACATTGATAATATTTTCATTTCTCTCACTGGGCCATGATATGTTTCTATGACAGACCTTGGTAATTCTAGGTGATAATAGAACAACAAAAAGAGACCACACAGGCCAGACAGATGAATTCACAGATGCTTTGGTCCAGACCTGAAGTGCAAAGCAGTTGAGCATCCTTCTGCTTCCATTTCCTTTCTCTGATTTTTGCTAAATTTCTAAAAGGCTGAGTAATTAAGTATATTTTCACGCCTAGCCAAATCGAAAATGTTACTTGCAAGTTCTCAGAATTTCATACTAACATTCTGAAAATCTGGAGAAAAAATGCATTCAATCATATCTGATTCATGTGCTTCCATAACACTGAGACAGTCTTATCTGTTCAAATTTAGGGAAAAAAGAGTTCCCTTCCTCCCAAGGAGTCAGTCGGAAATGTATGAAGTATACAGCCATGACAGAAAATTGTGTGCTAGATCACAACCCAGATAATCCCATCAAATTTAATAAAACTTTAAAATACTGGAAATTGTACTGACTGAGAAGAGTACTAAATGTCCCACGGGAATTCTGAAGCTAATAAGAACTTGATTTACATATGTGTGCGCCTGCCTGTTTATATGTCTCTTTTATTCCCCTTCACCACCCAAAAATGTTACCCTTAATGACCAAAGAAACCCAAGCCATGGTACCTTGTCACTTCTGCTTGCCAAGTAATACCACTGCCATTTGCTCCATCACCACTACCAAGCCCGAGACATGCAAATCTCTGATATCATATGTGTGAATATATCACTAACTTCAGCAGTGAGGTTGGTGGGATCTGCTTCCTGAGATACTCATCATTTGCACATAAACACAAGGTTCAGTTTTAAGTGTCTAAGAAACAAGATTTCCCTGGGAGAGATCTTGCATCTCATCAACAAAGACAGGCAGAGGTGGCACAAGGGACCACAGTAAAACAAATTCAAAGTCCTAGGAGAACTTTTCATTGATAAGTGGTATTTTCTTCCTCTATTCCCTATAACATGAAAAAGTTATTCAACCGCGCTACCTAAAAATGGGGATTATAATAAAGTTGGGAAACATAATCTTCTATCATAGAAACAAAACCTAGGACTTATTTAATAATTATGTAACTTATGCTATATTGTCATGTGCCTCCCCTTAGCTCCATATTCTCTCTCTTACCTAAAGACACTGCGATTTAAATATGGTGATTAGTTTGATGATTAAAACCTTTTAATATCAGAGGAAACCTGGGGTTTAAAACCTATTAATGCTAGTGAGCATTTTATCATCCTTTTTCTTCCTCAATAGAATGAGTGTTGTAAATATTTCTGTACCCCAGTGACTAAGATGATTTTAACAATTACCACTGAATGCTGAGGGTGGATTCCAGGCATGTGCCTAGCACTCATTCATTCCACCTGAGAACATCATCATGGGAAACAGTGGCTAGAGGACAGTTTCCCTACAGCCCACCATCAATTAAAAAAAAAAAAAACAAACCAGAAAAGAAAAAAACCCAAAAGAATCATCAGCAGCACTCATCAGCCTTTATCCAATGTTTTCCAAAGCTGTAATTTTCTTTCTTGCCAGCCAAAGAACAAAAATAAAAGGATGCTGCTACATTTGTCAGCTGCAAAAAAGGACAATGACATTAAAGGCTGATCTCCAGTCAAACAAGCTTCCTACAGTCTGAGATGGACAGAGAAGCTTTAACTCTTGATATCCTTGTTGGGAAATACAAGTCTTTACCTATTTTTCCTTTGCAGTTTGTTTGTCTCCCCCACTCTGATAAGAAGCCTGACTTCTGGACATGCATCTCTCTTGATTACTAGATTTCACTGTGGTACAGAAATATTTACCACACTCATTCTACTGAAGAAGAAAAAGGATGATACATTTGTCATTAGCATTAACATTTTTTTAAGGCCCAGGTTCATTATTTGATATTCAAGTGGGTTTATTTATTTGCTTAATCTATGAACAATTTCTTCAACAAGAAGCAGCAGGAGAGAGACATTCTTTCATTAAGGAAGTATTTGCTATTAGATTGCTTCACTTCCATTGAAAAAGTCTATACTGCAAAACCTTCAGTCTGCATTTGTGAAAATCTTTTGTTAATGAAAACGCTTGCCCACTGTTGTTGCATCTGCAGTGACCTTCAAGCAACAAACCAGCAACTACAAACAAGCTGAGCCACCAGAATAGGACTTGTAGGCTCTGTACGCAACAGAAACAAGAGCACAATTTTATTTCACAAAGGACAGAGTTTAGTTTGGTTTTTTTGGTTTTTTTTTGGTGTGTGGTTTGTGGGTTTTTTTGTTTGTTTTTTTGGGGGGGTTTTTTTGTTTGTTTGTTTTTTTTTGGGGTTTTTTGGGTTTTTTTGTGGGGGAACTGATGGCTGCAGGTAATAACACAATTTGGAATTAAATAGGAGCTTAACTTTAGTAAAGAAATATAGTCCAGGGAACAATTTATTAAGGTAAATAAATCAATGGGAACAGATTATTCATCTGAGAATCTAGCCTACAATTTTGAAAGCCATACCTCAGCAGATAAAACAGAAAATACGAGGTTTTGATTTAACAGAGGAGACATTACAGAAAGACACTGCCAAGATGTGCAGCAGACTGTGAAATGGAAATGTTATGGTGTTAGAAGGCAACATCTATCGAGAGCAGCCTATTAAAATCAATGGATTACTAAACTGTACAAACTGAATATAATGGCAAAGAGCATATGACTAAATAAGGCTGTCTTTGCATACTGACAAGTGCCTCTTTTATAAGGTGTAATTGTGCTGGTGATGGTTTAATTCATCATTAATTTTGCAGTGCTTTGACACAAGGGGCATAGACACATAAGTTTATGGTCTCTCCTGGCCTTCCTGAGAAAAGAAGCACAAAAGAGAAGGACAAGAAAAACAGGTTTCCAAGCACATACAACCCTACACAGAGGGATCCAGTGGGAACAACGAAAAAAATTTATATAGGAAGAGTGAAATAATTTTCATAGAATCACAGAATGGCTTAGGCTGGAAGGGACCTTCGAGATCATCTAATCCAACCTCCCTGCCATGGGCAGAGATGCCTCTCAACTAGACCAGGTTTCTCAAGGCCTCATCCAACCTGGCCTTGAACACTTCTGGGGAGGGGGCATCCACAACCCCTCTGGTCATTCTATTTCAGAGTCTCACCACGCTCATACTGAAGAGCTTTTTCCTAAGATCCATTCTAAAGCTATTTTCCCTCAGTTGAAAACTATTTCCCCTCGACCTCTATCTGGACACTCTTGTGAAGAGTCCCTCTCCACCCTTCCTGTAGGTTTACTACAGGTATTGGAAGGCAGTTATAAAGTCCTGCCAGAGTCTTCTCCAGGCTGAACAATCCCAGCTCCCTCAGCCTATCCTTGTAGCAAAGGTGCTTCAGCCCCTGGGTCATCTCTGTGGCCCTCCTCTGGACTCGTTCCACAAGATCTATGTCCCTCTTATGGTGGGGACACCAGAACTGGACGCAGTATTCAAGGTGGGTCTCACAAGAGCAGAGTAAAGGGGGAGAATCACCTCCCTCGATCTGCTGGCCACATTCAATGCATCCTAGGATACAGCTGGCAACCATATTTTTGAACAGAAACAGCTCTTAGCCACTTATACGAATCTGACCTTCCCTAGGCTCAGGGATATCTTTGTCTTGTTCTTTGAGAGAGAGTTTTCATACTTCAATTTTTTTGTTGTTGTTTATTTTCCTTTAGTACATTCTCTCTTTCTGCTTCTCGTCTCAGGTCCCTCATTTTTATGGTCTCTGTAATCTTTCTTTGATTATTCCATTTGGTTCCCTATTCTCTAGTTGATCTTAAATCATGTTCTGTCTACTTCACTTGCTTCCTAGGTACAAAAATCCATCCACAAATCTACCTTTTTCATTGTCATCTTCTGCTCCCAGCCTCCTGAACAGTTTTACTTATTACCTCTTCTCTCACCAAATAACCAGGCTTGTTGCCTCAGCCTTTTCCTACTTTTTCACTTAGTAACTGGAGGAGAGGTAGAGAAAGTGCTGTTGACGTGTCTGTAAAAAGATCTCTGTTTCAGAATGGGTGGAGCAGAAATAAGTTTGCTATTTGCTTGACTTCAGTGAAAAATATTGGTTGGCTTGAAGCACTGGTAGGGGAAGGGCAGGAGGAATAAATGAAAAACAATGCAATCAGGTTTTCCCAGGTCACTGAAGGGACTGACATTTTCAGAAACACCAGTGATATTCATATCATAACACAGTGCCATGTGCACCTCATATTCACAGCTCAAAACCCACGGAATAGTGTCATAACCAGGCATGCAGTCATCTCTGCAGACACATCAGAGGCAACTTGGCTACTCTGTGGAACCACCACCATAAATTTAATGCCACCTCAGTTTTGAATTGTTCATCTGGAGAAAATAACACCATTATGATTTATTTCCTCTCTTTAAAATGTTTCCAAACTAGGAGAGATCACCATGATCTTAGACCTATACCGAGAAATAAGTTTTGTTTTTATGATACTACTCTGCATGTACCAAAAGGGACATACCTATTTGAGATTGAGCAACCATAGTAGACTTGCGATCACACAGTGGAGAGAAGGGAAGCCCTAGTTCTGCTTCTTTGTCACCCTGGAGAAACAAAGTTGAGAAGAAATTAGAAAAAGACAAGACACATTGCACTTTAAAATCTTAGGTCACAACTGTAAAATCCTCTTCTTTTACTGTCTTTAATTAAGCTTTGATTTTGGTTTGGTTTTTTCTGTTTGTTTGGGTTTTTTTTAAACACATGAATTGTGGAGAATTTGAGTCTGTCTGGAAAAGTTGTAGTCCAAGGATGAGCTGGTGAATTAAGCATCTTGATTCCAGTGAATCTTTCCCCAGAGCTTTTCCTGTCTGCTTGGTACTTCTACGCACCAACTAAAAAGCCACTTGAGCACAAGAATGCTTCTCATTGCAATTCCCCAGAGAACCCAGCAGAATGCAGTTCTCAGAGCAAACCTTTCAAGAGAAAACATCAGTGTCAGGACTGATTTTTCAGGGCTTGCACTTCTTTGCATGGCTTTTTTAGTCTTTCAGATAAGAAATTCACAGGTCATGACTGGCCAGATGCAGATCACTTTTCTTCTTCCAGAGAAAACACTGGCATTTTTCTACAACAAAGTGACCTGCTCAGTTGATGTTCGGCGAGTGGCGGACATTGTCTGCTGGATTTTTCCAAGGCTTTTTATATGGTTCCCCACAGCCTCCTCCTAGAGAAACAGATGCATTATGGGCTAGACAAGTAGTACCTGTAGTGGGTAGGGGACCAGCTGACAGACCACCCAAAGGGTGGTAGTAAATAGTTCCTTTTCAAATTGGTAACCTGTCATAACTGGGGTCCACCAGGGATCAATATTGGGCCCAACACTGTTTAATAACTTCATAAGTGACCTGGATGATGACATCAAGTACACCCTGATGAAGTTTGCTGATGACACCAAACTGAGTGAAGATGTGGAAACTTCAGAATGGAGAGACCTGGATAGGATGGAAGAGTGGGCTAACAAGAACCTGATGAAGTTCAACTAGGACAAATGTAAAGTCTGGCACCTGGGAAAAATATAATCCAGGAGGGAAGCACAGGCTGGGATGTTACCTGGCTGGAGAGCAGTTCTGTGGAAAGGAATTGGGGGTCCTGGTTGACAACAAGCTCAATATGAGTAAGCAGTGTGCTGCTCAGATTTGTCAGAAAAATACCTGACTTCTTCGAAGATGTCTGGGCATCTCCTCCATGGCTAATTAAAGTTCACTAATAAAACTAATTAATGCGAGATGTTTATTTTAACAGATGCTCATGATAGCTGCTGAATGCAAAAAAAAAAAAAATTTTACTCAGAAGCATCATTCACACTTTACATCATGGTTACATGGTGTAGGAAGACATGCGTCACCTCACAAAATACTTGGAAAACAATAGGGCTGGGGACCTGTACTGATATAGGTTAAGTCAGGCTTTATGTGTCTGCAGAGCACATAACAGAAAGGACACAAGAAAGTCTGCAGGTGAAGAGCATAAGGAAGAAAGTATCTAATCTGAGGCCAGACCAATTTCTTATCGCCATGGTCCCCTCTGGCTAGTGGTACTGCTCAGCTTGTGAGAAAAGCATTTATAGTTCTTCTGCTGTCATGTTGGGATGTATTTATTGATCTAGTAATAAATAACTTCAGTGAACTAGAACCTATACTTCATGGTAAGCTCATGGGTTTTCCTGAAGAGGGAATTAATACTGGCTCCGAATTTGGAACTAGAATATGAGTTTTATATAAAGCTTTATCTATAAGTGGAGGCATTTGTCATTCAAAACTAAAATAGGACTTTTTTTGTTGAAATAAAATTATTCTTATGAAAATATAAAATAATAATTTTGTCTTGATGTGTAAAGCAGATAAAAAATTGGGCTTTTTGTGGTCTCATACCTAGCTAATCTTAATTCCCTCTCCAGTCTTTAGGTAATTCAGCAGTTATGTATTTTAACAAATCTAGTATAATTTTGAGCTAGAAAAGCATAAACATGCACAGAGTTTTCCCTAAAATGTACGTGAAAATCATCTAGCTTGTATGAGTGTGGCAACACAGACACAACTGCAGGTATGATCTACCTACTTCCACCTAGTAAACCCATTCTTGGTTTGAAAAAGAAATTAAAGGAATTGTTTCAAAGCAAATTCTTGCAGTGTCCTTATTAAGAAAGGATTCCCACAATACCTTTAAAAACAGATGGCATTTGGAAGAAAAAAAAAGTTAAAACTGTTTTTTAAAATTGTCATCTATTTATTTTTTTTTTTTTGCAATTCAGATTTACTATAAAACATGAAGCTACTAACCTTCATAGGGAAATTAAGCACTTAGTTTTCTGCTTAGTTTAGTAATTCATACTGGTGAAAAGTAACCTAAACACTCCTAAGTGCTCTGTTTACTTTTACTTTTTTTTTTTCAAGGCAGCTCTTTAAATGCTTTTAATTAGACACTTGGGGAGCTTATAGCTATCACACAGAGCTTAATGATTTGTCTGGATTTGTGGGCTTGTCAATAAGCAGTCCACTGTGAGCTGTAAACCAGATCAGTTCACTTCATCTAAAGTAAGGGTAACACATTTTTCACATCTATCCCAAAAATTTAAGTACAGCTAGCTAAACCTGTTTTCTCTGGTTCTACAGCTAAGTAGAACATCACATACTCTATAATATTTTGCTAATATGAAACACTTATTAGCTTCCCAAGTCAGAAGTTCTACTATGCAGAAAATGTCTTTATCTATAGGCAGTCTATCGGACACTGACTTCCCAAGAGGCCTCCCAGGTAGTGCTACTGGTGCCAGATGAGAAAGCTTCATATCATTAAGGAGGTTCCTGCATAAATTGGAGAAAAAGACTTGTGTTCACATTTTCTTGCTTCTTTGCCCAATCCTACATGCTTCCTCTCTGCTGCAGAAGTGCGGAGTAACTTCCCTAGCCTTACCTGTCTGAAGAACTCCTCTAGCAGAGACATGGTCCAGCGATGATGGAGGTCCCAGGCCTTGGCTGGATGACTGATATCTGCTGTATGCAACAACAGTGATAAGGCTTTCGGCTTGTCAATTCTGAAAACCCAAAGGATCGAACAAATTAATTTTCTGCTCTTTCAGTGAAGAATGACAAAAATCTCACGTAAGCAGGGAAATAAGGTCATTAGAATCTTTGGCCAGGATACTAATGGAGCGATTTCTGTGTTCATAAAATCACACAACTATGAAAGATTGTCTAATTTCTCCAACATATACCATTCCTGTTGTAAAAGAGACATTAAGAAGTGAAAAAGAAACTTTGCTCAGCCTTGCTGAGCTCCTTTCCAGGCTTGCCTATCTCCACAAGCAGACTTGTGGACACAATTGCTGCTGTGCTGCCTATTTCAGCTGGGTTGCATTTTATGCAGCTCAAAAGAGAAGTTGGTCCCAACCACCTTACTGTAGTAAACAGTTAGGATCTGATCTCAGGGACACTGCTATGTCTACAAAGTAACTGATAAATGTTTCACCACTAGAAAGCTAGTGGGAGGCCAGAAGGCGATCCTGGAATCTGGTTCCACAAAACAAAAAAGGCTTAAATTTCTTAAAACTATATCCTGAGAGGCTAGCACAAGAACATAGTAAATAATGCTTGCTTGGGACAGGTGGTGTCAGTTTTCTATTCCAGCTTTTGACTATCTGAAATAGCTGGAAGAGTTATAGCTTTTGAGAGGACCAAGTGGCTAGCCACACTCTGGTCTGACACAGGTATAATTCCGGGAGGCTCTCAACAGACCTGTGTCCAGGGTGAAAAAATGACCATCACTCAGAGCTTTCTGCAGCACAGAACAAATTTTATGGGGAAGAGCAGTGGACAAAATATCACAGCTCTCAGTGGCATACTGGGAAGAAGAAAAGGCCTTCTCCATATTTTTCCATCTGTTATTCTCCAGCCAGTGGATCTCAAGCTGTTTTCATCTATCCTCTGGTTATGGAGCAGGCCCCTTGCAGAGATGGCAGCTGATACCATCTGCAGAAGGGAAATGCCTACATTGTGTTCTGCACATCTTATAACCTTGAGTCATACTCAAGCTGTAGAGGTTACTCAGCCGGATCATGTCCTTGATGTTCCCCTGATATGCAAAGGGAAATGCCCAGGGAAGCTTATCTCAACATGGTGACCTCCTGAAGCTTTAGTCCACCAGCACAGAAATAGATCTTTCTATAGTCGGCGGGGGGGGGTGGGGTGGGTGGGTGCCAATCTGCTCCTAAGTGAATTCAGTCAAAATTCACCCACAGAAAGAGAATTGATGTGGACATCAAAGAGAGTGAAGACCTCTGGAGAGGTGTTTTTGAAGTCAAACACAATGGCAAAGCATCAGCTGAAATGCAGCCCCTGACAGCACGGTGTTGTGAAATGACTCACCCTTCTGGCTGCTGCAAAGCATTCTTCATGGCTTTGATTTGCTGGAAGTGACAGGACATATCAGTGGCCAACACCATCTCAATCACTAGAGCTCTGAATTCCCTTTTGGATGGCATCACGATGAGAGGAGCAAGGAAACAGAAACACAAAAACCAGCATCAGACACACTCCAGTTTCTTTTGTTGTCTATCTACAAATTATTGCCAGTACTTCTGACTTTTTTGTGTGTCACTTTTTCCATTTTGCCTTTCAGGAATAGGGAAGAGGATGAGTAATTTTCTACACAAACACAGGAGCAGTGGGACTGCAAATTAAGCCAGGTGGCTAATCCTTGCTAAGAGAAATCCTAGATGTTTTTTGAGGAGCACGTTAATATTAGTACTGCTTTTTCAACTAAGCACAAACCTCTTAAATTGATTTCTTTTATCAGGAATTCTTAGAAGGAAGTAAAAAGACTGTTAAAGACCTTGACATGAATCAGGTGAACTTTTGAACATGAGTGTCTATGCATTTGACTAAAACTGGCTGATACATATGTTGAAAGTTTAGTCTTATTATTAATGGAAAACTAGCATGTTAAAAAAATCTCCTAGTAGATATGATGCATACATGCAGTCAAGACCTTGGAGCACCTGCATTACTTCCCTGATACTATGAAATCAAACTATTCCTGTATAAATTTTTGTTAAGCAACCTTGTTTAGGATCCAGTTGAAATTCCTTTGAAGTTAATATGGATTGTCCTAGAGATTTTTAAATTTAGAACATTCTGGTGTAGCACACAACAGCAATTTATTGTCTCTTTCTCTCAGGTCAGCTATCCACAGGTTAACAGATGAAGAACAGCCCAAGTTTAGCACAACAGTTCAGGATTTGAGAGATTCAGAAATAGATCAGCTTTAATTTAAAAATAAAAGTTACCGTTCTTCCTTTCATTAATGTTTCATGAAGGACGTGGTCTATTTTGAGCATGTCTCTCTTGCCTCTGGTGGCTGTGCTCAAGCTCAAGCCCCAGGCCACCAATGTGTAGAGACTCAAGACTGCTGCGCTTACGCCATCCCACAGGAGGCACGTAGTTAGTCCCTCCCATCAGGATTTCTGAGCACATTAAGATGGCATCAGATGGCCTCACTCTTCCCCAGTATACCCCTCTCCTCCACCCCACCCTTAGGTACAATCAGTTGCATATCCAACAGCATTCAAGATGATAATACAATGGCTGAAAAAAAACTTTTTTTTTTTTTTTGTTGCCAGTCCCGATCAGTTCCCTGGTCTGACTCATTCCCAGCAACACAAACCTCTTTGTCAATACAAGCAAGAGAGGCAGAAGTAGAGAGGCTGAATGCACAGAAACAAACTTTTACAAGAGTGCAATTATGATGTGGGAACAATTAGCACTTGGGATTATTCCTAATAACAGCAGAGGCTTCACTGCATCCTCTGGAGTGCTGCTCCATCAGAATGGTCTGCAAGGATTACTTTGTGCAGAGTTTATAGCAGTAGGAATACAGAAGCAAAGGGCTCAGCACAGACGAGTGAGTCACTGACTTCAGTGCCAGCAGGTACATTTGCTCACACGCACATTTCTAGTATCCCTTCTATAAATGTACATCTGGAATATGCACATTCTCTGACCTCTGCACATGTTTTCTCTGAAACAGAGAGGAAAAATACTTTGGAGACATTAAAAGAGAAAGTCTTTTAATACTGAAGAGTTGTTATTTGTCACTTCAAACATCAGGCATCGCAACAGCAGGTGACTTTGAAAGGCATGTGGATATAGATAATTTATGGGCATACGTAATGCACGAGAGAAAATCTCTAAAGACATACACTAGAGGATGACAAGTCTGTGCATTTGTTGCCAGGTTGAGAGGTTAAAACATGTTATAGAGAGTATTATAGATATGTTTACATTTCTTGGTCGTGCTTCTCAGTCAGATTGGAGCCTGGCATACACACAGCTGCTACTTTCTGCTCTGACCAGTTTTAGTACTTTTGCTTTTGCTATTGTCTTCAAAGTATACGCAACACTTGACGGTGCTGCAGTCTGCACGCTGCACACAGCCCTGGCTAAACAGTCCCCAGAAACTGTTTGCAGGGGAATCCAAAAACCTCCAGCAGACTCGAGTGCTCTCAGGTGATCTCCAGTGGGGCCCCAAGGGACTGTGCTGCATCCCACCAGAGACCATTGGAGACTGCTGTACACTGTTGCAGACCACTGGAGTCCACTGGACTGCTGGAGTGCCAGATGAGTTACTAGGGCCTGGCATGGCATTTTGACAGGGCAAGGATGAGAAAGCCCACAGGGGATGGCTGTCCTTCAGCTCACTCTCACTGCAGCTCCCAAATGAGTGGGTTGAGATGAAGCCAGACCCACCCTGGCAGTGCCGAGAAGAGAACACCAACTGACCATCAAAGAAAGCAGATGCCCCATCCCTCCACCTCACTCACAATGGAGAGTCAGCTCTTCCATTGGAGAATAGGAGGATTCAGTTCTGACAGGAAGATCTTAGGGCCAATAAATGCCCTCTAATTACCAATTTAAGGAAAAATAAAATAAATAAATAAAAATGCCCTCCTTTCTTTATTTGGCACTTTTCAGACTGCATGTGGACTCCTGTGGCCTGTTCTGTTCTCCCCAGGGCAGAAAAGACACTGACATGAATGGTGCAGGCCCAGCCCAGCACCTTTGAGATGTTGAATGGCTACTGATGGAGTTCCATGTCCTTCCAGTTCTCTCTGTTTTCACACTTGCCCAGCTTTACTGTGCTCACAGACAGAACATGAAACCCCATTCACTCACATGCAACCATGGGTTTCCCTCATCCTTTTCTTCAACAGTTCACAGTTATGGAGCCTGGAACCATCAGGGACTGTTCCAGAAGGTCAGAGCCTCAAGCAACTTTCGGAGCCACCAGCCGAACCCAAACTGTAATGTCTGATCACTGCTCTCGATAATCTGCCTGCCTTCAATTTCTCTAGTCC
>JANHGN010023329.1:197072-210939 GCA_024605025.1 Megaceryle maxima | reverse complement strand
GGCAGAATCACCCAGGAGGTCTGTGTCAGAGTGAAAAACTGAGCTTGGGTTTCTCATTCATCCTCTTTTAGATCACTGTTAAAAGAGTTAGAAATATTTTCACCCACCTTCTACTTCCAAATAGTCCTAGTCTCTACTTCCATTATCACAGCCATATCAAAGGAAGTTTGTCTACAGTGCAGATGGGTTCTACTGTGGATAATCATAATCTCCTTAGTGAGCAAAAACTGTTGTAATCTCATTATATATTCAGGATGCCAACTCCTGTACTTACCACTACGCCTGTCTTGAAAAGGAGGTAATGGACCGTCTGTGTCACATCTGCAGCGTGCATTAGGTTGTGGTAAGGATTTTTGTGTTTGCTGTAACCAACCTCCAGTGCTTCCACAAAGGAAACCAGGGCAGAAATGGGGATCTGAGGAAAACAGCACAGAATTAAGAACAAAATAATCACTGTTAATGGTGAGTATTCAGAGGAGAGCATTTTGATTGGAGATTTCAAAAGAGCATTTTGGACTTCATGAATAACATGCTAAAACATCTGAAACAGGCACTCGAGAGAGAGTGAATCCAGGTCGCTTCCTCAAACTGTCTTTCCTATCCCTAATTACATTATGGATTAATCATTCCCATGTATTAAACACACAGAAATAAGTATACTAAAAAATGCCATCTGGAAGTCACATGCAGTATGAGAACTAACAGACAGCAGTAGACTGATTGTCCCTGGAGAAATATTTCTGATTAGGCCACAAGCATCTGTCTGTTCCCTTCACAACCCACTGGAATGTATCTCTGCTGTACTATTCCCATTCAAGATTTTCTAATGAAACACATCATACAGCAAGTCTGAGATACTCTACTAAGAGGAGAATCATTTATCAGACCTCTTTTCCTGGCAAAATCCAGCCTGCCCATCCTATGTGTTTGCCACATTTTTCTGGCTCCAGGAGTAGAACTGTGAACACTCAACAAAATGCAGTTCAGGACATTTTGAGAGAGCAAACTATCAACATATGCAACTGGCAACACAGGTTCTCCAGTTTCCTATGCTCAAATAGCAAATACCCTAAACACTGGTATTTCCATAGTTAGAGGAGCCTGGTTTTCTCCTCTTGGGTACGTATCAGGGGAAGCTGAAGTTCTGACCAACTGCCTTCTTCCAACACTCTTCATCAGGCATCAGCTGTTCCTGAAGAAGTACAGGAGCCAGAGATCTGTAAACTCTTTCCAGCCAAAGTGAGTGGGGACCCCCAGGGAGTGGAAGTATCAATGTGGGGACAGCAAGGTATTTGCGTGGGGAGAACAGGCAAGATCTGAGAGCAATGTTTCTGCCATCCAAATTTAAGCCTGTTCAAAGCTGGATACACAGCATTGTATCTGCAAACCTCTCTAACAGTTCTAGAATTATAGAATAGTTTGGCTTGGAAGGGACCTTTAAAAGTCATCTAGTCCAATCTCCCTGCAGTGAGCAGGGATATCTTTAAGGAGATCAGGTTTCTCAAAGCCCCATCCAACCTGACCTTGAAAGTTTTCAGGGATAGGGTTTCTACTACTTCTCTGGGCAACCTAGGCCAGGGTTTCACCACTGTCATAAAAAAATTTCTTCATCACATCTAGTCTAAATCTCCCCTCTTTAAGTTTAAAACAATTACTCCTTGTCCTATCACAACAGGCCCTGCTAAAAAGTCTGTCCCCATCTTTATTACAGGCCCCTTTAAGTACTGAAAGGCTGCAGTAAGGTCTTCCTGGAGCCTTTTCTTCTCCAGGCTGAACAACACAAACTCTCTCAGCCTTTCCTCACAGCAGAGGGGTTCCAGCCCTTGGATCATTTTTGAGGCCTCCTCTGGACCCACTCCAAGAGGTCCATTTCTCTCCTGTGCTGAGGACTCCAGAGCTGGACACAGAACTACAGGTGGGGTCTCACCAGAGCAGAAAAAAGCGGCAGAATCACCTTCCCTAACCTGCTGCTCATACCGTTTTGATTAATTTGAATTTGAACCCAAGCTCTCCTTTTTTGCCTGCACACCTGAGAGTCGTATGAATCTCAGGAGAATGACACCACCATTCCCACAGGATCAAATGTTATCTTTCCTATGGATTTCATGGGGAAGCCTCTGTAGAATCCTGTCTACTTGCTGGTGTACCACTGCAATGAAAAGTACTAATTAAATAACATTTGATCTTGCTTACTGGGGAAAGTGCAGTGTCCATGAAGCCTTCAAATAGCACTAACAATGCATTATGAATGGATAAAAGCAGGATGAGACAGAAGTTTAACAAATCCAAGATGGAAGAAGAAACCCATCTTCTAACCACTAACCTTGAAACGGTTGATCAGATCGTAGCGTGTGAGAAGTTCATAGAAAATGAATTTCAGTGCATGATCCCCACTGGCATCATTTAGTGCAAATACATCAAAGGACCACTTGTCCACATTCTGCAAGAGTAGGTAGAAAAGACAGTCAAAATGGTCATCCCTTTCACAATGACAGTTCAGTTTAGAGTGGTAACGTAAGTGTATAGCTTTTCTTTTTTTAACTTCTTCAACTCCATTTAAACAATGCAGAGTCTAATTTACTTATCACTATTGTATGACTCATGTTTAAGAAGCTTCCATTAAGAACACATACGCTGGTTGTTTATTCTAAAACATGTCAATTCTCCACATCAGAATTTTATCAGCCAAAGTTGAATCCAAAATGGTAAGAATCCTAGTTTGCTTTAGTATCTGAAACATTGGGATGGCCCTACTGTGGCAGATTTTACCCTTCTCTGTTCCCTACCCATGTGCTGTGTCTATGAAAAAGAATATTAACTTTAAAGAAAACAGGAAAAAAAAAGATATGTTTTTTTAATGATACTAAAGCCTCTGAATTTTTCTGTCCCTATAGAATTTTTATGAGTACTCCAATGCTTCACTCATGCTTAGAACAGAATAAAGTGGTATGTTTGTTGCAGTAAAAAAAAAATACAAGCACCTGTCATCACATTTTTACCACTTATTGTTCAATCAAAGTAATAACTAACTAGAAGAACTACCTTGCTAGATCCAAACAGCAAGCTAGTTCCTTCCGATTTTCATATTAATCCTGAATTGTGATTATTGTAGCTTAAATTGCCCAAAGACAGCATGAACCTAATTTTCCTTCTATTTTTTTAAAGATAAGTGAGTCCACTGGGGCTTCCAGAAAACTAAATAGCAAGAGAAAATCACAGTAATGTTACATTAAGTGCTAACAATGATGTAAAAAACAACCTTTATAACAGAAGAGTAAATATCTATTTCCAGTTGGGAAAGTTCCAGTCAGCTGTAAATGATATATTAATGCTGCAGGGCGGTCAGTCAAGAGACAGAGAAGGGAAAGTTCACTTCCCAGTTCATACAGCTACAGTATAAGTTATAAACCTTCTTGCAAAACTCTTAGGGAAGGTTGTGGAAGGTGACAGCACTCATTATCTAGCAAGATATAACTCCCTGATCTCAGAATTGGATTCCTGACACTCTGTGAACCTTTCTCTCCTCCTCTTGGCAACAAAGAGGAAAGGTGCAGGAGTTATAGCTGGAGGAATGAGACACAGATCAACCATGCAGCTGCATCTAGCACACGAACAGCTCTCCGTCTCTCCTGCCTGCTGAGAACTTTGATGTATTTCCCACAGGGGTTTAACCAAATGACTCTCCTTAAACCACATATTAAAGATTGACAACCGTACACAGTTTCCCTGCACTTTAAAACTGTGTTGCAAGTTACCTCCCATTTCCTTCTGGCACTTTCACCAAGACAGTTGACTACATTTCTCATATGCATGTGCGCAGCTGCTCACAGGGCAAAAAACAGGGGCTGGCTCAACATAATGTTGAGGACTGCTAAGGATCAGAGTCTATCTAAAGATCTGTCATCTTTCTTAGCAATATGAAAAACGTTCAATTACAATTACCTATCAAGCTCTTAAAAGCCCAATTCCATCTTTGTTGTTTGTTGGCATGGTCACATGCCAGGTAAGGACCTGACTTCAAGCCAAATGCAAAGGTCAGTAACCTTTAAGCACCTTGTGGTCCATCACCCCATACACCAGCATAGCTACAGGGGTTCTTAAATTCTGAATGAAACCAATGCATTCTGGAACCTACTCTCTCTGGCATGGGCTGATCCTGACAACCATGCTCCTTGCAAGGTTGATTACACAGAGCTGAGTATGACTCTTGTGGAAGCACAGTCCATAGAGAGGCTAATTAGTGAGGGAATATCAAGGATGCTGAAGATTCAGCTCTGCTTTCACCTATCCCAGTAAATCACTTGCTCGCTGAGCAGTTGATATTACAAGCTGCATGGAGCCCACACACTGAAGGCAGGGTCAAGCTTCTCCAGAGATGATTTGTGGCCCAAGTCACAGAAGAGCAATCATAAATTGCAGCTTTTCAACACTTCAGTAGGCGTTGGAGAGGAAAAACAGCCAAGAAAAGAAAAAGTTCCAACAAGAAAACATGTTTTGAAGTCCTTGAACAAACTTAGAAAATGGGCAAGAAAAATAATGCCCAAAGCATGCAATCAGTCAACTTAAAGTATTCTCCCATTTTTTAATGTTTTTATTTTGTAATCACTTATCTCAGTCAATGATGCTAATTAGTTTAACACTTGCATGTATATTATAACTTACTTTTGGGTCCTATGGCATTGAAAATAATGTCTCATGTATGCTGAAATTTAATTCACTGTAAGGCAATCTTAGCTTATAGAAATAAAAGGGATTTGTTTCTTCATATATTTTTCCTCTAGTTAATGTTGTACTCTTGCAGTAGAGAAAAATTTACCAAATTGTAAAATTGCAGAATTGCACATCAGATTTACTCTTTTGCTGGAAATAATGATTAATCACACAGATGATAAGTTTCACAGTAAAGTTATGTAGGTTTTACTGATGGAGAAATCTTTGCTCTTGTCACATCAACAGAAACTTTGCTATTGACAATAGTGGCAGCAGCATTTTGCCCTGGATAACTAGGGGAAAAAATCCTCTTAATAGAAGCTTGAAAGTGTCACAGATGGCTTAGAGTATTGCAGCAATACCAGTTATCCTTTGTAAATTACTGCATTTTATGACCTTAAAAAAAAAAAGAACCACAGAAGTGATGCCTATGTTAGGGAAAGATCTAAAGAGATGAAGAACTTCATGGATGTCTTGTGATGAAGGAGAAAAATTGTTTCTTCTCCCTAAGGAGAGAAGAAGTGAGGGATGGGAAACCTGTATTACACTTATCTCTAGGTCACTCACTGTCCTTATAGCCTTACCTGAAGTGTCATAAGCTGCTCTAATGCCACATATACCCACTGTAATATAACTGCAAATATATCCAAGGTGTCTTACTTCTCAGTCCTGTGTCCTTATTACTTGGCCATTGCTCCACTTTTGGGAGGAACTTAGAGATGAAGTGAGACAACAGCTCTTCCAAAATGCTCAATCTCCTGCCTTTCTGTCTGTCCCTCACTTTGGAGACTTGATTTGTTTTACTAGCCAAGGAGCACATTCAGGAATAGATGTTATTCTACTCAACATTACTGGAAGGACTGATATTTTTGTAGCCACAAACAAGCTGAAGTCTACACTGCAGACTTCCTAAGTGACTACAGGTTCTGTGTACATTAACTGTGTATTAGCTAGCCCAGAAAACATTGCCATGATAGCAATTCTAACAATTGCCTGACTTCTCATCCACTGAAAAATGAGAGAGATAATACACCTTGGACTTGCACTGTTACCGTTCCATCTGCATTTTTGCAGAAGCTCAAGTATTTGTTTTATTAAATCAACCTCATTTTGCCAAGCTGATTCCACAGCTTTGGGTTACTCAGTGCAGACATCCTGTTGACCATGGCAGCAAAAAGGAGTCAGGTAGTTGTAAGGTTTTCTTACTTGGCTTTACTGGACTGAAGAAAGCAACAAAATGTATAATTTCTCATTAAGGAGATGGGACAGAGATATTTAAGATGAAATATGATTTCAAAAAGAGAAGACAAGGAATTCCCACTTCTACCACATTCACTACCAAACCCAAGGCCATCCAGGCAAAAACATGTTCTCAAAATAGTTTATGATTAATTCTCTTTATGACCCTTAATAATTTAAAAACATCAAAACAGGAGAGGGATTCTGTAAGGCTTAAGTCATCTTGAGAGTAGTTGATGGGTCTTGGATTGTCTTGTTACTGCTGATGAACTCAGGAGAAGAGTTCCCTCATAAGCTGGCTATTGGGTGTAGTTCAAAAAGAAAAAAGTCTTTAGATCCCCTTTGCAGGAGTGAAGCTAACACTTGTCAAAATACAGTTGGAAAATGGATGTATTCTTTGATTCTCTACATGAAAGGCATGTTTGATCATTCTTGCATTCAACAGACTTTCTGCAATTCCTCCACATCTTTTCATGAGTTGTACTATCCAAACCAAAAAGGATACAGTATCCTAACTATAGGTCTTTCCAGTGTGGAGCAGAGCAGCAGGATTACTTAATGAGTTTTACACGTAATGTCCCTATGTATTGCCCCACTTTATCACCTTTTTTTCCACCATTGAATGGCATGCTCAAACCAGATGCAACATGTAGTCTGCAAAGCTGCTGTGTAGGCAGGTGGTTGCTAATTTGTGTTCGTAGTCTCGAAAGGTGAGCAATGCAAGAAATTCCCTTCTCCCACTAAAACAGATCCTTTTCCTTCTCCACCTGTCTCCCTCTGTGTTTTCCTTCTTCTGTTTGGGAGGCTGTGATTGATTCCTGCACCTTACGAAGTCCTCAGTTTAATCACTGTAATCTAGAACAGAGCTGTAACCTTCACAACCTGAAAATGGCCACAGCCTGGAACTCTTATTTTTCTTCCCTTTATTGAAAGGGTATTCCCTTAGGGCAGTCAATTTATGTATGTGAACTAAACTAAATGTCAGAGAGAGGGAAAAGGCAAGTACTAAGACACCCTTACCAAGTCAAATATCACAATGCTATCTTGATGCTTTGTAGAGATCCACCCCACCCCCCAAAACCTTTTTTTGGGGATTACCTTCAACACTCCAATTACAGCTGGTGGATAGCTCAAACCGACCATATTTGAAGTCCGTCTGTACATTCTGCCAAGATAAAATAGATAAGGAAACACATAAACAGAATTAAAAAACAAACAAACTAACCATCCAAAACCCATAAAGGAACGGACCATTACAGAAGACCTTATCTAGCCCATGAAACCCTAACTGCAATTTGTTTTTCTTTCTTCCTTCTTGTTCCTAACTTGCACGATATTTTCTATACCATTGTTACTGTACAGCCTAATTTGAGACCATACACTGCCCAGTATCTAATAGCTTGGTTACCTGGCAGGACATCACAGAGAATCTGCCAATATCTGGTCTTCAATCAGAGGGAAAGGCTACGCTCAAATAAACAAGATGTTCCCCATTTTCCACTGCAGGTGACCATACTGCTTTTTTCAGTTTCCTTACTCCTTGCTGATCCACATACAAGCTAATTCCAAATGTACTTCAAAAATCATTTAGTATCTGAAATGATCAACTCCAGTTCGGTTCAGCTGTTAGTTTTGCCTGCATTTTTTTAAGACTGGTATAAAAATTTTTGTGTGTTTGCCATGTGTATGTGTTTGAGGGAGAGAGAGAAAGAAAAAAAAAGGCAATAATCAACATCTGCAACCATACTAAACAAAGCACTGAAGCACAGATCAGATTTTAAACTTGTTTTCAGGCCACACTGTGTTTCACAGGCTTATGAATGCAGAAACACTGCCATAGCTAAAATACCTTTCTGCATGTCACACAATTTTCCACCTGTTTTTTCTCCCAAAGCTTTCACATCAGACTTGGTCTATAGCTCATTCCCTTAATACTATGATACAGGACTTTATTCTGTTTTTTAGCAGTTCTTCATAAGAAATACTAGAGTGCAGAGGTAAGCAGAGGCAAGGGAGGGCTTGGTCTGGGCTGTTATTCTTGACCACTCTTGATCTAGGGCTATGTAGAGGTGTGTATTCCTTGTCAAAATTATTCCAACTATACTATTTCATCTGTATTATGCTAAGAACAGATCAGTATGTGCTGTTCCAGGATGTAATCTGTTACTTCATCTCTGTTCTGAGGTGCTATCCAGATGTCTGTATAAACATCATTAGAAGCATATTAAAGTATTCTTCATTCAATAGTTATCTCCTAGTTCTCTGAGGTCTTTCAGACTAATGTACTCTCTTCCATCTGCTGATGCTGGGTCATCATAGACTGCGGGTGCAATCTGCAGTACCTAGGCAGCTACTAAAACAAAGTACCTTTCCACAAATATCCCAGCTTGTACAGCATGGACAATACTCCTGAAACGGGGTTTCTCCTCTGTCCTTTTGAGCATCATCCCCATTTGCCGTGTGAAGGTAGAAGCCAACCAGTCCCGGACCTCCGAGGGCACAGAGTCTGACTGGATGTCACTGAGCTCATCTTCTGTGTCCAGTAAACGCCTAGAAGGGTGAGGAAAAAGATGGGTAAACAGACTTCCTCGGAGAGCATTACAACATTAGTAACAAAAGACAAGCTCTCATATATTCCTATGAAAGCAGTTCATTAAAAATTCTGGGTTCATCAGCCCTAATGGATCACAACTGTAGAAGTCTTCACCTGATCATTTATTCTCTTGTGTAGTTAAATATCATATTGTGAAACTCACTCCTAGGCTGACAAACAAACTAGCCTTCTGAAGCACAACTACATAATCATCCACTGACTTCTCATTTTCAGCTTGTCAGTATTCCTGACATTTCTGCCCTTCAGAGTTCATTTATGGTCATGTCTAACTTCCCAGTTACTATCATATAGTCCTCTTCTTTCCCATTCTAGTCATCTGAAGTGACTATACAAGTGTGTTTAGCATGTAGTATATAACAGAGAGGGGAACTCCTCTGCAGCCTCTTATCAGTCTACCTATATAATGACCCAGAGTAAATTTTTTTTTTAATTTCAAAGACTTGATACAAGTGAAAAGATTTAACACTTTTCAAAAGGAATAGAGGAGTAAGAATTTAGAAACTTTTAGAAAAAGTGGGACACAATTATGATGAAAACATTTCTCCAAGAGAATATATATCAAATTTATGATTGCTTTTGATCTCCTCCCCTGCCCCAGGAAATTTTAAAAAAAGCTTTTAGAGCAAGGATTGAAGATCTGCTCTACACAGAATACAATATTTTAATGACTAAAACCATTTTGTCTGTGAGTAGTAAATCCTGACTAAAACAACTTTTCCAACTGATGTGCCAATTACAATTTTGTATCGTTGGTACCAGATCTAAGAAGAGTGCTGATGTCTGTAGTTAACTCACCTAGTTTCATCAATGTATACTGACTCAAGAACAGTCGCTGCATACTCCAAATTCTTCTTTAGGTCTACAACTGAAGCCTCCCCTCTCTCTAACTGCTTTATCAAAGACCGCAATCTACAGAAAAGGAAAACAGAAACCTGATTAGAACAAAGAGAAATTGGTTTGAGTCAGCATTAGTTCGAAACTGGATCCAGCACAACACCTAGCACACATGGTTGGCAGGTGAAAACTCTTGGAAGTCTACAAGGTTCTTTAAGCCATATAAAAAAATTAAAAATTAAATTAAAAAAAAAGATATCACTTTTCGAGGCAAACATCACATTATATTTAGGCTCAAATAAGTCAGTGAGTTATGACTGTCCCATCCTAATACTGAAATGGGTTAGAATAGAAATCACTTGGAATTTAATGCAGGAGCTAAGAGAGGTCATTTTCATTCCAACCATAAGAAAGGAATTAACTTATTGAGTAGTCTCTGTTGATAAACGTCAGACATTTATGATGACTGGTGTACACATACACAAAAGTATATTTAGAAATACTATTGCAGAAATACTATACAAGGTTAGGAAATGCTATGATTTTCACCAGATCAAGAGTCACCCTTAGACTATCCCATCTGTATTATCTACATTAAACAGAACTCATGGAAAAATTTTCATTAGGTTGTTATTATTATGGTGGGGATGGGGAAAACAGACTTTCTGAAAACAAAAATCTCTACAGAAAATGTCTCCTGTGTCAAAGACAATTAACACATTTGTGTAATTTTCTTCTGTCTTTTCCTCTCCTTCCACTCTATGATCTGTGGCAAATAAGGAAAAAAAAAAGAAGAAAAAAGAGGAGAAGACAATGTAAAAGAGCAAAATCGAAATATTTCAAACAACCCAACAATATGCAGAAGAATTAGAAGAAGAAAATTACCATTCATTTAAAAGGACAGTGGGATGAAGACTTAATATGTTAAAACATTTTTGTGAATGTCTTCATTCTTGCTAAACAGCAGTCAAATAATCGTTCAGATATACATTTAACAGAACAGAAGTTGTTAATTTGTCCTGCTCAAGCAGCAAGAATGTAGAGGAGTAATGATGTCATCTAAAATTTGGTTTTGACTCAGGAGACTACTCTTCCTTAGCTTTTTCTATCGTCCATGAAGTAAAAGAAACTTTTCCACAAGGTAATTCAGAATTAAAGCCCAATACAGCTGCCTGCTCTCACTTTATTAACCACTGTGGAAGCCCAACTTCCTATAGTAGACACATGCATGAAGTTAGTTCCTGTAACGAATCAGTGCTTTCAGGAGAAATCAAGCCTCCATGGGGCTGTATTTCATGGCAGAACTCAGAAGCAGCCACTCTGCTTGTGTGCACTGCAGCAACAGCTCTTTCCAGCTGGGTTGCCTTCCCTCTCTTTCTCCACACACAGAGTGAGATCGTGGAGAACAAAAATAATAAAAAATATTGATTGTTCCTCTGGCTAGGTCACATAAACACCACTTCTACTGACAGTGGAACTGCTAACACACAGCTACATATTTAGCTCTGCGAAGAATTTTGAGCAAGAAGCAGACCCTCGATCTATAGGAGGATTAACTCATCCACTTGTCAGTGGTCAAAAAACAGAAGTATTTTTCAATACTTCATTCTTGATGTGAGCATGGAGTTCAGAGGTTGAGTGATGTACGAATACACTGACCTTAACTCTTCTCATCTCTAATGCTCTGGAGAGCATTCTGCTGTGTCAGCATGTTTCCCTCAAATACCAGAACCCAGCCTGGGGAATCCATGGTGCCCCATGGAAGCAGCAGCACAGCAAGGTGCTCCCATACCCCTCCTCTGGGTAACTGCACCACCAGGTGTGAGCAGCCACACCTTGTGTTTAATGAGCAGAGCTAGGTAAGGTGCTCCTCCACCTTTCAGGTTGATACCAGCCTCAGGCAGTGCATGAGGAAGATGAATTTACCTCCTCCCTAGAGCCAAACCATTGATCCTTCCTACCCATTCCCAGCTTTTCTAGCCAACGATGGAGAGGAGGAAGAGGAAAACAAAACAACTTTCACACCCAAACAGTAAGCATTGGTTCATATGCCTCCTCCTGCCTTCATCCCGTGTATGAGGAGTCTGGAGATGTGACCCTTTAACTAGTTACCAGAAATATTGTTTGTACACAAACCACGGGAATTAATATTTCAGGAGGAACATTATCTTCAGCTCTTCCTGACTTTTATTTTATTGATTTAAGTACCCGGCAGCATTATGCCACAAGTCATTCAAAATTCATGTTCAATAATGGCACAGTGAGTAACGGTTGCTTCATGGCACCAACATTCATCATCAGAGAAGATTATGCAGAGTACTGAGTGCATCAATCATTTGGAAAAACACAAGTACAGTTGTTATAATAAAACCTTGTCACACGATCAGCTGCTCTCGTGTGAAAAAAAAATAAAATAATTGTCTTTGTCCTACTATCTGTTATCTATTTCTGATTCATTGAGTCACAGCAGCTGCTGCCAATTACCTTTACTAAATAAGAGCCCGGTGATAGTTTGTCTCCAGTGCATTTTGTGTATCTCTGTTTATTCTTGAAATAGTCCTAAATGCAGTCACAAACTTAAGGCCAGGCTGTCCCACTGAAGGGCATCCAGGAAAATTTATTAGCTGAAAAATTCTGTTTCAGGGTGGCTGAAACAATTCCAGAGTTCAATCAAACTCACCAAATAATTTTGACTGAAATAAAAACATTACTGCAAACTTCTAACATGTTTCATTTTCAGGAGCTTGCAATAAAGCAGCAGAAGCAGAGCACGAGATGTTGATTTCCCATCTTTACCCCACAGACTTGTCACTGCAGTGAGTGAGTAGGGTTCAGCCACATGTATTGTTTCACAGAAAAATGTGGAGTCTGTCAGACTACTGACTAAAAGAAACATACTGATATAATTATCATAATTTAAGGAACTCAGTTCATCATTTACTTCGCTTTTATTCTAACTCTCTGTTTTGTATGAACAAAACGCTTTTTTCTACCAAAGCATGTCTGGTTCTGTTCTAAGAAGTTCACTGTAGACTGATCAAACCCACAATTTTCATTGTTTTGTTTTTTTTTTTTTTCAAGTTCAGAATTAAAAATTTGCACAGGTACACCAGGGACTTTGTTCCACTGAAGCCCATGGAGTTAGTTGCAGGAGAAGCAGCCAATTCCTGAGCAAAAGGAGATCTCAGGCCAGAAGGGAGGTATTAGCCATTTCTAATATTAGGCTGTCTTAAGACCATGGCACATGTCACATATCAGCCAGCCAGGTCAGCCAAAAGTTTCTCAGATTATGGTCATCAGCACGGCAGTTACAAAGAAGCAGTTAGTCACACAATATTAGCTCTAAATCTCATTGTTTAATTATATTAAGATACAGCTAATGCCTTTCTTAATGAGATTTCTGAGGGAAGCTATTCCTCCAGTTTGCAAATTCTCTGTGGACATGTGCCAAATATTACGGAAAAAGGCTGAGAGCCTTTGTTCTACTCATTTCACATTTTAGTTCTCAGAATAATCCCCTAACTGCCCCAAACAATCCTAATCCTGAGCAGTGCTACACCTCTCAACTTCTTCTGACCCCACAGGGAGCTCAAATGGGTGTAAAATGTTGGAAAAGAGCCAATTCCAGAACACAGCCTCCCCACACTGCCCTTCCAAGGAAAATACCTACACGTATGCACAGTAAAAACCTCTGCAAGTCTCTGCAAGCAGTTCCACTGAATTCAGCAGAGCAATACGGTTGTACAAAGCAGGTAGGCTGGGTCCTTGGTGAAGGGGAGAGGTTATCCACAGCATATGATGCTCCATAGCCCCACTCCCACTCTTCTTTCCCTAAAGTACTATTTTAACACCTAATTCAAGGAGATAGAAAACAAATTACTAGAAATTGGGCAACTGAACCCAAGTCCATGGAAGTTACACAACTCCAAAGACCCAAAGCCACTCTAGATCCAAACTGAGCAACAGGAAAAAGTGAAGCTGTTTTCAGCATGCTCATGAAATGTAAAATTTCTAAGCAACCGCTCCAAGCATTTTCCTCTCTGTTATAAATAAAACAGTATCTGTGTACAAATATTTATCTCCTTAGCTAGAGGGCCTGCTTTTATGCTGATTTTTTTTTTTTTTTAATAGCATTACATATCACTACAGAGAAGATTAACAGCCCTGCAGTCTGGATACCAGTCGGCTTCAATTAACATGCAAAGCACACATATTGTCTGAATACTTGGGGCAAGTTCCTTCAACTGGTGTGAAGTCTGCAAAGCTGGACGTCTTGGCCCCACATTTATTTTCAATGCTTTAAAACTGTAAGTCACCACGTGTTTCCAACAGTACAACTCAAAATTTTTCTCTTGAGAATCATTCTCATACCATTGGGCCAGCTAAGGGAAAAAAATACTCTGAATTCACATTAAAAATTAAAATATATATTTAATATAATTACTGGTTACCAAAAACGGAATATTTATC
>JANHGN010023329.1:179143-196972 GCA_024605025.1 Megaceryle maxima | reverse complement strand
AATTACTGGTTACCAAAAACGGAATATTTATCCCTGTTTTACTCTAGATATTAGCAGCTAAACAGTTTGATATTGAATGATGAACCTGATTAATATGTTATAGTCATGTGTGTTTTGTAGAAAGCAGACATTATTACAGCCAGGAAAAGAGGACAAGTTATTGAACACGGCACTGCTACAACTTGTTAAGAACTCTCTTGAGACAATGTTCTTTCATTAATTGTCACTAATTCTTTGAGATCAAAAGCTATTCATAAGCCTCTGTTAAGTCTGGTACAAGTTTCACTGAGAAAGCCTTCTGTGGAATTTCTGCTCAAAACGGAGCCCTGCCCATGTGGCAAAGGCTCTCACTAGAGAGGGGTCAACCCTGGACTGAAGTGATTGTCACTTGGTCCCTTTTAAGACATACTGAAACTGGAGATCCAGGAGCTCAGACTGAGGGAATCATCTTTAAAAGCCCAGTACAAAAGAACAGCTCCATGTGAGAAAGGACTTGTACCACACACCAGAAAAACCTCATGAGCAGATTATTTTTCTGGTTTAAGTTCAAAAGTTTGCTACACACATGGGTTGGAAGAAACTGTTCCTTTTAAAGGTTGTTCATGCACATCATTCATACATGCAAATAAGATAAAATATTTTCATAACACTAAATCATTCCATAGCTACAGCTATATATGTGAATGCTCCTTCTCTACTCTTTTGTGAGTTTTACTGAGGTACCAAGAACATATGGTACAAGGAATTTTTGTACAAAGAACCAAATTTTATGGATGCCTGACAGAAACGGGTCTATGTAGCAACAAAACATCAGGTTTTATATGCTGAACGCTGGTTTCATATCCCTACTCTTGCCTATACCTCAAGTCTCCAGAGCTTTGGAATACTTTTAAAATACAAGTCAAAGTTTCCTGAAGCAGACAATAGCCCATTGCATTCAGTCTAATTCTGACACTGCACTCCATGAGCAAACAGCTTGGGGGCTCCCTGTAAACATAAAGAATCCTGGAGCACATTCTGTAAGAAATCAGGTCTGCTTTCACAGCCTCTTCCTGTTCTTGTGAGGTAACTTTGTGCTGTCCAGTCATTTCCTCTGGTCATAATCGTCACCAGCTTTCCATGGAAGTGGGGATACCTGTAAAAGGTGTTGCAATGGCATACTGGATAAGAATGTGAGCTGCTACATCCATGTAAGAAACTTCTTGTAATAATCTTGCCAAAAACCTTGTGTATCCATGCTTGGATACACAAAATTTTCCCCAAAATATTGTCAATGTTAACTTCAGTATGGGACACTCTATTGACGGTCCTGTTCATCACAGAGGTACATGAGGAAAAACTGGCACACAACAAGATTAATCCCAGTTACAACATGGTCCTTCATGAGTTTTCTGCAGACAAAAAGAGTATCATTGCAATTAGTGAAAAACACTTTCAGCTTCAGCAAATCCTTGTCACTCTAACTCTGGATGCATGAATAAGAGGCACCTTCTGCTATCAGTCTGTGTTTATGTGGCTTTTGTCTGTCAAATTACCATTATATAATGAAAACCTAAGAGAATAATTTCAAAGACAACTCATTTGTGACAAGATTCTTTTAATAGCCAGCACAAGCGACTTTAAAAAGAATCTAAGTACATAAATAAATAAATTCACAACCCTTACAATTTAACAAAATAATGACCAGTAGTGGATCTAAATGTGTAAATGTCAGCTTCAGTTTACACAAAGAAAAAGACCAAGGGTCACACCTACAGACAAACATCTGCTGAACTGAAAGACAACCCCCTGCCTTCTGATCTACAGAACATTTCTTACCCTTCCCTGGAAAACCACCACAATTACTAGTAGGAAATTCATGAATAAGTCTAAGAAGCAGATGTTCACTGTGCAGTAAACTCTTATTTCTATTCAAGAATTGCTCCATAGAAATAGGTGTGCATCTGCTATCTCACTATAATGTACAAACTTAGTAAATCTGATATTCCAGGGTCGTATAGAGGGTTTGTTAGATGGCCCATGACAGTATCCATCTGCCTGTGAGGTTGTAAAGCAACTTCAAAGCAAATGCACAAAATAGTTAACACTGCCCAAAAATATCCAGAGCAGACTGTGTAGTTATGCAGCATCATGCACATGTGCAGGAGTTTCAGTCAGCTGGGTGGACAGATGTCTCCACAGTTTGCACAGCAGACCCTTGGATGTTCCACTAAAATACTGGGTTGGTGGGAGGGGTACAGCACACAGGAAAAGTAATCCAAGAGCTCACTTTCATCAGGTATGATTCATTCCACAGTCTCCCACATCTGAGGCTAAGGCTTTGCATATAGAGTATGTGTGAACCACTGTGGAAAACACACAAACTAGAAAGCCAGCTCCAGCAGTAATCCCCAAAACACAACCAAAAATAGAGGAGCTGATAGCCTGTGACCCAATGGGTTTGTATTAAGCTGGAGAGTTATCTTCTGTCACTGCTTTTGCATAGAAAAATTCAAGTGACAACATCCAGAGAAGAAAAAACATGTGTTTGCAAGGAGCAAAAAAGTGGGTAAAATTTTGATGTCAGAGTCTTTGGTGATGAGGTCATGAGAAGTCTTGGTCACAGGTCTTTTTTCAACCACCTCACCTAGCACTAAACTTTTCTAGAAATCAGGCACGGTGATGAAGTCATGGAAGTCACCGGAGATGGAGAGCCAGGATGAACTGCCTTCAAAAGCTGCCTGTGATATACTTCCTCAGGAAAGGATGCAGTACTGCCTTTTTGGTGAGCCTTCCTTCCCCCAGTAATGACAGAAATGAGCTAAAAGATGAGCTTAGGCAGTCAGGATTTCAGACAGATAAGATGAGGTGAGATGAATCTTTCCACTGAATAAATTGAGAGATGAATGAGGGAGAACTACAGATGTGTGAGAGAAAGAAAGGCTGCTATATTCTGTTTCCACAACTAGCCATCTTCTGACTGGTGTTTACCAAAGTAAGCTTTCCTTTGGGTGGAGTACTTCTTTTTGGGATGCTAGCATGAAGTAGGTTTTTTTCGAGAAACCATAGGATCACTGAACTAGTTGAAAATGATACCTCAAGGATCTGGAATTAAACCTTCGCAAGTCACTGGTGTCTTTTATAAAAAACAACCTCAGTTCCACCATGTCAACCACAAATTTAACAATTTTTAATTTACATCTTTGAAAATAGGTACCTGAAACCAACCATCTAAATTTGCACGTGAGGCAACTAACACACAATACCAGTTTAGTGTTGATGTATCCAATGACGCATTCTCCTTTGTTTTACACAGATGGAATTTTTTTCTTTGAAACCACAATTATCACATTTCTGGGTCTTTGACCAAGGTCATTCTTCCAAATGATGCTACCAGATGCTTTGCGCAGAGCTGAATGTCAGAGCTCCACACTCACTCTTCGCGTAATTCTTACTGCAGAGATCAGGGAGACGTTCAACTGGTAATTTCAAAATATTTCATCGTAACATTAGTTTCCCCATCTGTTGCCATTAAAAATCCATGGGCAGAAAGTCTGCAATTATCTCATTCTTTCCAGTTCCTAAAAGCAATTATGTTCCAGAGCAGCTTGGGTAGTTAGGCAAGTGTACATCAAGAATCCACATTCAGTGTGAAGTTCAGGCAGGAATATAATATAATAGGCAAATTCTCCTATGACCTCAATGCTCTTTGCAGGGTTTGGTTTTGGAAAACTTCTGCTTACTCTAATGGAGCCCTAAATTTTCTCTAGATCCTTCAAACAGCTGCATACCCTTAAGTCATCATCACTGACCCCACTAAAGCCAGGCCAGCTGATACTAGCCAAAGATTTTGTGCTATACATAAATCTGGATGCATTTTACACTGCTGCTAATAACTCTTTGATAAAACATTTCAGATTTTGTTTCACTCTAGATAGGAATAAATGGCAAATATTCAGATTTCTGGTTAAAAACTTCAACCAGTTCCTCTATATTTAAAGGCTTATACCCTTCCTTGTTAGATTTTGGATACCCAGACACTGAGATACATTTAAGATGTAGATCCTTACTTTTCTTCCTCTGATTTCTACTCAGTGCAACATACTCACCAGAATATTACAGAGCTAATTGATTGACATTATTTAGACAGCTGATTTGCTGCTCTAAAAATTAGAAAAATGAGCTGAGCTGGTACTACAATTTTACTTATCACCATATTAAAGCTCTGCTATGCACTTTCTGTAGCCTGCAGAAATCACTCTAAAGTTCAGGAGTTCACCACACTTCCCTGGTTATGCAAACATGCACATTTGTTGGCTCACATACATAACATGTCTTTTTTTCAATATAAAAGTTACCCTTTTGACAAATATTGTTAAAAAACAAACTGTTGTTCTCCTAAAGCCCACAATGTTTGCATCAAACATTGGATAGATGGATAGAGGAGGAACTGGTGTGTCCAGGGGCTCTCAGTAAGTTAATAGCAGAGACAGATAATAAACCACATCTCCTGGAGTACCACCCCAATGACTTAATATATTTATGCAAGTTTCTGTTAAAACAGATCTCCAAACTCTGACTGGCTCACTTAAGTGCCTAACCGAGCTTTGACCACCCAAACAGAGGTAGGGTGGGTTGGGGAAATATTTCATTGCAACGTTTCATACACCAACTTCATTGGTGACCCCAGACATTAAATACTGGACTGCTTAATACTTGTGGTTTCATTACACTCAGCTTATTACACAGTCCTCCCCACGACAAAAGGTGGAGCTCTTCAAAAAGCCCCTCATAATCCAACACTTACTGGGTAGCATGTCTGTGGGCAATCAACAATTTTTAATATCACTCAGTCTCTCATTTTCAACATTCTTTTTCTACCCCAGAAATTGTTTTACTGTCCATTCAAGAATAAAAAGCAGAAAGAAGAAAACCTGTGGAGTAACTGCATCCAAGTAAAACATTGTAAAACTTCCACACAAAGAGGACTCTGTTTACTTCTGGACCACTTATTTGACAAGATGATGTATTGGCATCAGATGATATTGGCAGCTGCAAGTTGGCTAGTCTTCTACAAAACAAGCCTGTTCTTGCTACCTTTATCGTCCTTATTTGGAGGGAAGCATTCCCAAAGTCAGTAGTAAACATTCCCTCACCTTTTGCTAAAGGCTGGAAAACCAAGGCCATTGCCAACTTTTAGCTGCATGTGATGAAGGTGTTCATCTAGATATTTGCCAGGCCAGGAATTTAATAACCTGGGCACTATCAGAAGAACCACAGTCTTTCCAGAGAAATGGCAAGAAAAAGAAATTACAAAATGAAAACTGGAGATAGCCATGACAAAATTGTAATAAAAAATAGTACAGGTAGGGTCCCAAGCTTGGTTTTTTGGGTGGATGCAAATGATTCAGAATAGTTCTCCACACCTTTATTGACACCCTGGTAGTTTGAACTTCGGACTGCAGTCTGCTTCCTTGTCTACTTTAATTAAACAACCTGGCTAACAGAGCCAGGTGTACTGTGGCTAACCACTAACAGCCTTTCAAACCTGTCCATATGCTAATAGGCACAGGAACTGGACTTACCCCAAAACTGTAACCTGGCCACTACAGCCCTGATGGTTAAAGTAAATTCTGGTAAAACCAAATTTCTGAGCCACGCTTATTTCTCCAAGACTGAACTCAAAAAGGCAATGCAAGAATCCACCCTCATAATATATCAAGTACTTTTGCTTGGTGGAATCCTACCTCCTTGCTTCAATTGCAACAACTCCCCTCTCCTGTCCTGAGCCCTAAGAAAGGAGGGGGAATGGCTGCTCCAGCTGGTAAAAATTGCCAATTGCAAATGTTAAGGAAAAAACCTCAAGATTCCATGAAATATATATTCAGCAACCTGATGGGTCAAAAGTGCAGTTACCCATATGTGGAGAGCATGATTAGGAAATAACCTCTTGGGGGAAAAGAGACTTTTGACATTGATGGTTTGATCAATGTACTATGAAATAGATTATCAGGTAGAAATAAAACAGTGCAAAGTTTGTGCTAAAGATTGTGAAAAGAAAGCTGTGAGCAGCTGACAAAATGGTAAATTGTAGGAAACACTTTTCCTTCATGGCTGTTCATGTCAGCATCCCTGGAGGTGTTCAAAAACCACGTAGATGTGTCAATTCAGGACATGGTTTAATAGTCATGATAATGTTAGGTTGATGGTTGGACTTGATGATCTAAGATGTCTTTTCTAACTTGAATGATTCTACAATTCTATGTAAGAAAAAAAAAAAACCAAAACCAAACAAAACCACCTGAGATTTCCTGCACACACTCAATGGAACACAAAGAAAGCACTTGAAAAACATCTGTTTGAAGTAACCCATGGTTAGAAAGAGGAGCCAGCACTAAAAATGTCTTTGAGTAGTGATAACAAGAAAAAGATACAACAAAGACCAACGGGAAACTTGTAAAGAACAGTTTTTAAAAGAAACTCCTTATGCATATTATGATTATGTTTACAAGGTCATACATCTCCCATTGCCATTCCCTGTGTGCACTGTTGGATTCCACTAGCCATGCAGGAGTGCCATTGGGTTGCAGATATCTACAGACCAATTAGCTTGGCTTCCCTGCTGTCGAGGCACTGAACCCTTCAGCTGTACTCACCACTGCAGTATCCTCCAGCTCTGACTGAAGGAAGTATTAGTTCCCAAATGATCCTTTTGCAGATAAATGTTTTAATATTTTTCTTGCTAAAGTTTCATTCCTCAGACATTGCTAAACAGGCACAATAAATATTCTCCTATAGAATTAACCGAATCTAAAAGGATCCAAAATAAACACACTGGTTTGATTTCCCCATCAGACAGCAATTCTGACTAACTAGCTAATTCACAGAATAATCAAAGGCCTTTCAAGGGAAGAATAACAATAAAACAAAACAACAAAAAAACCCCACATAGCTAGCTTTAGCCTAAATTGCATCTTTTAAACATAGTTGCTTAGGAAAATGAGGCTGATTCAAACTCTTTGTCCATCTCTAGAGACCAATGAAATGATCAGTCAAACGATGTCCAAGAGTTCTCTAAAACACTAAGTATGTGCACACTGCATGACAATTAAATTCCTACTGTACAGGACTGAACCTCCACTGAGGAAATCACAGCAGTGTAACCACTATTATTAGACAACAAAGAATCTAAAGAGTGCATCAGCTCTGATGCAGAAGAAACTGTGGTTCATGAGTGCCATACTTGCAATGTTAAAAGGCTCCATGAGAATATAGTCTAGTCAGTCTCTCCATCCCTCTCTGTGACTGAGTAAAACCAGACTACCCAGATGAACATAAATGCCAGATTCAACCATTCAAAAAAAAAGAAAAGGAAGGAACAGTAGATAACTTTCGCCCACATTTTGAAATTTGCTTTAAAATACTGCCTCGAAAATTGCCATTGACAAGGACATAGGCTGGAAAAAACTCACAAAATGCCAACAGAAGTTCTACTGACAGAAAAATTGTCTGCAAAATTCACATTTCATGGATTGAAATGGATTGAAATGTAAGTGTGTGGTGGGGGGGAAGTCTGATTTTGAGCAGTGTGTAGTTTTGATTTAGGATTTACACAAGTCTAGACATAACTGATGCTCTGAAAGTACACCAAAAATACTCAGTTTCATACAGTATTCAACAACTTTAACCAATACTAAAAGAACAATAGAAGCTCCTGTGGTTTCTTTTCTATGTAACCACTAATAATTTCTCAAATTGTAGAAGTATAAATTTACATTTGTAATATTTTCCTGTCTTGGCCACTTTTTCTAAAAGAAGAGATGCACAGGAATTCAAACACTGAAATAGAAAGAGAGCTGTGCTCATAATCATTTACATGATAATTGCTGAGATGAAAAAATGGAAAAAAGTGAATAAAAACAAAGCAACAAACTTAGCAAATCGAAACAAACTCATAATACTTCTCTACCCTTTCACGGTTAAACAACTGCTGTAAAATAAGAAACTGTTAAAGTTTTAGGATATATCCAGTCAAGAAAAAACTTATTTGCAAATATTTAGCTTTACACTGCTGTCAGGATCAGGAGTGGGTGAAAAATGAGCACCTGAGAAAAATTTACACTAGATTTCAAGGAAGAGGGCTAAAGAGGCCTCTTGCAAGTGCTGCTAGGAAGGAAGGTGCTAAAACTGTATTTGTGCTCTCTCCAGAATAATTTGAAAAGAGGTAGCGAAACTACCTGTGGAAGCCCACCATTAATGTTTAAATTACAAGCTAGACACAAATTTCAGTTTCTTCTTTTTATTCTGTCAGTGTTGTCCCATTGACTTATGGATTATAGCCAGGATAATTTTTTTCCTGAACATAAATCACAAATTTTCAAGGCAGAAAGTGCTGGATTCTGCTCAGCAAAACTCGGACTTTCTCTTCCAAAAACCATGAGGCTGCAATCCTTCTCTTTACTTCACCAAATTAGTGTCACCTGATCTTCTTTAGTGAAAAACTCCACTTTTTCCCCCCAGGAGTGCAATAGCACCGGGAAACACAACACAGAGGCTCCTGTGTAGGTACCAGCACAGGCAGATGACGTAGCTCATCTCATCCAAGTGGCTACAGGCCAAGAGAATCACCAGCTGAAAATAATTATTGAAGTTAATAATTTGCAGTGCAGTGGGGAACAGCACAAATAGTGCTAGGGTAGTGTTTCAAATTCTGAATAAAACCTTTGTGGAATTACATTCTAGGATGCTTTCTTTTGTATTTTCATATCACTGTGGGCCCTACTTCAATACAGGGTGTCCTTCCTTTCTATACAACACTGGACAGGGAAATTGTTTTGAACATCACTTGCATCTCACTGCATTTAGAGTTTGAATGCAGTGGTCATATATAGAAAATGAAGAATGAGGGGAAACATTTGATGGTGACACTCAGAGAAAGTCTCCTTGCTTGCTAACTGCCCTGAGTGAACAAGGCGGGATAGCGTTCCCCGGTGCCAGATGGGTTCAGCTGTACCCAGACACTCTGCAGAGCCCTCAGAGCACACCATCTGCTTCCTCAGAGGTGGGCTGGTAAAAGCAATGTTAGAGGTCATTTTTGACATGCACAAAAGGGCAGGTTTTTAAAAAGAACTCAGTGGTACTGAGATTCAGAGAATGCCACAGACAAAACAGGCAGAGATGGTAGCTGCGGGGTAGCTGCCTCTTCTGGGAGTTGAGACAACATAAAATTACTTCAGATGAGAGGTTCGGTGTAGCTGAAGGGACACTGCAGAAGGGAAAGAACCATGAAGACAGATATTCTGCATGGTAAACCTAGGAGGAGACAGGCAGCAGTCTGGCAAAGCTTTAAGCATAAGGCTTTACATCTTGATGTAAAGAAGGAATTTTACAATAATGCACTTCCTAAAGAAGTACAAATCCCTCTTTTCTCCTATTGATTTCTTACAAGTGCATTTTATTCAGCTTAAGCATAGGTGTTCTTCATGTTCTTTCACTGTTTGTTCCCACCTGGAACAACAGCATCAAGGCACTGGATCTCAGCTGGGATCTTGTAGGTTTTCTTCTCAGCCTTCACTTCCTCTCTAGTTACTCTCCCACCATATGGTCCACTTTATACCATCAGCACAGCAGAATGATCAGAAATCCAACAGTCCATACGCCCTGTTTGGCTCTTACAGTTTATGCTTACAAAGTATAAGCCACAGATGAGGCCAAGGGGCCCCTGATGGTAAGAAACATGAAAACCAGAGCACGTGCACCATTCCCCAGGAGCTTCACAGTGCTATCATGGTTTCAGTGTCCCAAAGTCCACTGCCAGTAGACCAAAATGCCTCAGGACATGACTAAATACTTCTTCCAAATGCTGAGTGGTTTTGTGCCTAAGGAAAGAGCTACAACATAGCCTGGGGACTGGCTGTGTGACTCAGGTCAGCAGTGCCTCAACACAACTGTACTTGGTCTACAGTCCCAAAAAAGTCCTGACACTTGTCTACAAAGAGAAGACAAAGGCAAATGTGGGTGTGCACAGCTACCTGGACTCAATTTTTCCCCACTGCAAATGCCAACCATCTGAATCTGTGGCCCATGGCCATGAAACATTTTTGCTGGTTTGGTTTGGGATTTTGAGTCATTGTCTTCCACCTTTGGCACTTGGCAAGCTGGCAGCTTAATTTCTCCAAAATCCTCATCCAAACATATGTACACCAGACGCTTAGGAATGGCAGGATAGAGCAATGCACAGAATTGAGAAAATAGCACATTGAAAAGGAAAGAGAAAAATGCCACTGAAAGATTGGCCATGAGGAGGGGGAAAAAAGGGCATTAAGACAAGAAGTTTCTGATACAGCTGTGGAACTTGTGGGTCATCTTTTCTCTAGCTTTTCTAGGGCTTGTGAGTTGTTTGTTTTCCTCTTCTTATTTGGAGGAAATAAACTGTCATGAGAATGGAAGTTTGCACTGAGGAATGTTTGCTGTATTAACTTTGTAGCGTTGCTCTGTCTTACAAATATAAAAGCTGACGAGAGAACAATAATACGTAATGTGATTGATTTTACAATAACTGTGGCAATAAAAGAGTTGATCTATTTTCTAATCATCTTTGCAAATAAAGTTTAATAATCTCTCAAACTCTTCAACAATCACTGAATGTGCATGAGAAGTAGAAAGATCAATATACACTTAAGTCTAGACTTGGGGAAGTTTGCGTGGTTTGGAAATTTCCAGGCTATAGTTTTCATTCACTTTCACTGTTCATGGATCAACTTCTATACGTTGCAAGTGCTTGGATGTTATTTATCTATATGGGCTTCCATCTTTAATTTCTTTTACAATAGAATAGAATAGTTTAGCTTGAAGGGACCTACAACAATCATCTAGTCCAACTGCTTGACAACTTTGGGACAATTACTTCCCAGCTTCAGACTGCAAAGTGTCATTTATGAAGGAAAAAAGCACAAAGAGGCACCCCACAGATGTGATCAACCATTTTCCAGAGTCTGACAGCGCAGAGACAGATTTCAACTTTATTTTCATAGGACAAAAATTATTTCTGAATCATGGAAATAGGTCATAGAAACAACTCATAGAAATACATGGCATAATTTTGCCTCTGTTTCCAGAGTCCAAATGTAAGTAACAATATTCTTAAAACCCATACACTGAAAACTGTTTGTTTGGTTTGGGGTTTTTTGGTTTTGTTTGTTTGTTTTTATTGTTTGTTTTTGTTTATTTCTGTTTTGTTTCTTTGTGGGTTTGTTGTGGTTTTTTTGATTGGTTGGGTTTTGTTGTTTTTCCACAGAATCACAGAATATTCATGGTTGGAAAGGACCTCCTAGATCACTGAGTCTAACCATACCTGTAACAAAAAAAAAACAAACCACCTAAAAAAACCCCAAACACCTAAATACCTGAATACCCTGATCAAACATGACTTCAAAACCACAAACCACAAAATACACAAAATAACTCCCTACATGCCTGCCACTAAAGCATGTCCTGAAGCACCAGGTCTACCCATTTCTCAGTATCACCAGGGATGGTGACTCAAACACCGCCCTGGGCAGGCTATTTCAGTGCCTCACCACTCTTTCTGTAAAGAATTTCTTCTTAATATCCAATCTAAACCTCTCCTGACACAACTTCAGACCATTTCCTCTGGTTCTGTCAATAGTTACTAAGGAGAAGAGGCAAACACCCACCTCTCTACAACCTCCTTTCAGGTAGTTGTAAGGGGCAATGAGGTCCCCCCTCAGCCTCCTCTTCTCCAAACTAAACATATCCAGCTCCCTCAGCCTCTCCTCATATGACTTGTTCTCTAAACCCCTCACGAGCTTGGCAGCTCTCCTCTGGACCATTTTGGTTGGTTGGTTGGTGGTTGGTTTTTGTTTGTTTTGTTTTACCTGGCCCGAAAAATCTGACCAATTATTTGAGAATATTTATCTTTTCCAGGTTTTTTCCTGTCCTTCACAGTGCTGTGATGAATGATACTGAGAAATTCAGCTGCACAAATTCACATCAGTCCTCCTCGCACAAGATGTATCTGAATTGCGTGGGTTCTACACTGAGTCTATCAAGAGAACTCACATACAGTTTAGCTAGAGCTTGCTGCACTCATGGGCACAGAGTTTGACTTGAAAATCAATTATAGTTAAACTGTCTTGGTATTGCCCCTTTCCCTCTCCTTTCCTGTAACCGCACCTTATAACATTACGTTTTAAAGATGAACAGAGGTTGGACTAAAGACAGATGGATGTTGATCTCCAAAATCAAGATGACCTTTAGTACACATCAGTTTAAGGGAAGCTGTAGTATTTTGCAGGATCAGGCACTCCAAAATAATTCATGTATTGAATTCCATTTTTTTGTAACTCAGCACTAATTCCTTTGACCCCATGTTTGCAAACCTGGAAGCCTCATCCTCCCTGAGGGCCTAGACAGTGATGAGAGGTTTAAGATCAGCGACCTGCCAGGCAGGTGACCTGACTGGAATTTCACAGTCAAGATTTCTCTGCTCACTTTCCATCCCACTTCTAGGCAAATGAAACATGATACTTCATCTGTGGTGGAGGACTCATTCCACAGACGAGCAAATTCATATTTAGGTCCTCAAATTCATGCTTTTAAGTGTCCCTGAAACTAGATAGGATATTTTGACTGGCAACTGTAGATTATAGGTTAAAAAATGAAGTGCAGAACTATGTGTTGGTTGACACAGCTGGTACAGCTTGGTCCAGCCTTGTTGAAAAAGATTACCATTTCCCTACAGAGGTGGGCAAAATGTGCAAAGTATGAAGCTGGGTTTTGGCATCCAGAAAACCTCCTTTCAACACTAACCACTAGGATTTCCTCTTGCTTTTCTTCCGTGTGGCCTCACAAATCTGACATTTCCTTGGGTTGGAAACCTCCAAACCCTGCCACCTCAGCTAGTCCGGGAAGTGGACATCAAGGCATTCTCCTGGCAACTTGATGTAAATCCCCTTTTGAGGAAGGGGGATCCAAAGCCAAAATCTCAGTATTGTCTGTGCCAGTGCTGTAACTACTAGGCCATGATGTAAATAGGAAGCAAAACTTACTATTTTTTTGAAAAGCAGAGTGATGATCATTCTTCAGATGTTATAGGAATTTACCCTCTAAAAAAGCCTCAAGGGTAATGACACCCCACAAACTCACCTCCAGGTGCTGGTCTCAAGCCAGACTTCTGGTGGCTAGGCACTAGGGTGCTCACCTTGCTGGTTCCTACCCATGAGGGAACATAAAAGCTGCTTCAGCTATAGGAACTTACACTAATGTATTGGGAAGATTTCTAATAGGACTTTGTAAAAGTGCCTTGAGATAAATTTTGCAGATCAGAAAAAGCTATTAAAATTCCTAAAAATAACCTATCTGCATCTAAAAATACCATGCTATCATAGTCCAAAAACTCAAGTCTTTTTGGAGTTCGTGATTAACAGAAGTACTAATAAAATGACCAAATCTTCAGTCACATCTTTAACTGTATAGAACCATGATGAACTGGCTTTAGTTCTTTTTTCCATAAAAAATAAAGATTATCTTTCCTGTGCTTGGTGACTGGTAACTTTGGGGAAGAAAAACTTAATAGGAGAAAAAACAGTCTTCTGAGATACTGTTATGTAAAAATTTATAAATGTGGACCTCTGTGCACATATTGTTCCAGTGTGGGATACTGTTCCTTCTTTCCAATCTTCTATTTTAAGTTTTCATGCATTAATCCATTTATATAAAGTTACTTTTTACTCTTTTACATCCTTGAAATATATGAACTCGTGTTCTGCACTGTTGATCTAGAACTGCATGAAATAATGAATAACACACTTTAAAACACTAACAATAATGACCAAGCATCTTCACACTTTAATGACTTTTAAGTGCTCCAGTTATAATATTCAGGAATGTAAATCATCTTGACATTAAACATCTCTGTAGCATAAATCACTTTTGTATGGCACAAAGCCACAAGAGGACTGAAAAAGACAGCCTCCTGACCCATTTCATACTTTAAAATCAACAATTTCATGAAATTATTTTAAGGAAATGAAATAAATGTTTTTTAATGAAAGTGTTATATTGGTTGGCAACAAATCCTGAGAAACAGGGTGAATATTATGTATCTATATACGTCTGAATAAAAATTATGTATCTCTTTCTGACAGGTAGTATTTAATTTTTATTTGTTTTAAATTAAATTGAGCACTGAGTTTCCTTATTCTTCAGAATAAAATGAAGTGATAAGCAAGTCAATACCTTGGCAAGCACAGTGAAATACATCGCCTTAGGGGGAACATTACTGGGACTGAAGAACAGTTAGTTTAATTGGAAGCTATTGCTCAGGTAATACTGGATTTAACAGAATCAAAAGGAAGACCAAAGGCTATATTTATACACAGTTGAAAGTATTAATGTTTCTCTGCATATAAATTTCTGAAGGCACATCAGCACCTTAACTCTTTCTCAGTAAATATGAGCACAGTTAATGATACCTTCTTAACGTTTGACCTACTTTCTGCACAACAGCCCCAGATGATACAACCCAACTGCTTTCCTTCTGCATATCCTCATACAAAAATATATTGGATACCCACAAATAACAGCAAAGAGAAGATGTAGATCTAGAACTTTAAACTGCTGTCATATGTCTCATAAATCCTTCAAAACAACTTCCAAAGTGCCAAAGAGACCAACGTGAATGAACTTCATTCAACTTCTTTAGTCTACGAGTTAGTAATTAGCAACTTACTCAGTAGCTCATGCTACTTCTCACTATAATCTCTGAGATAACAAGAGGCTTGTATGTTCTTCTGAAATACCTATGGTCATTACCACAGCTGCCTGTCCCCTCTAGGGTTGGAAAAGAGGAAACTGAGGAACCATAGCTGTGTTGTCAGGGAGGGTTCATGAGCAGTGACAGGGCTACTGAAAGCTTTTGGAAACAGATTAGGACCACAGGAGAACTAGTGAACAACTCAGTTAAGGAATGGTAAAGAAAATGTAATCACTGGAAGCACTAAACAGTTAAGATCCAGAACTTCTTTTGAAATATTCTTTGATGAGCAATAAAAAAAGCAGATATTAACTATTCTTAAAAGTGAGAGGGAAATAATAATAAAAATGCCAAAAGGACTGATTTAAAAAATTATTTGATTCATTGATTCCCACTAACCTCAGCATGCACAGGCTCCTTCACTACGTCCCACGATAAAGGCCAAAATTTAACGTGGTAAGAAAAAACAAGAATACTATCTTGAAAACCACAGGCTGCTCTTGATAAAGTGCCCACATGTTTAGTTAAACACTGTGCTGTATCCCTTGTCTTTCTCCTGTTTATTAGACCTATCATTATGTCTTCTTGCATTAGGGTCTGATCTTGAAACCTTCTGCTTAACACAGATGCACGACATCACTCATGAGCAAAGCCCAGCATAAGCATCAATGTTTTTAGGATTAGTTCGGGCTGTTATGAAATAGTCCACTTCCTTCTCTTGGACTTGAAGAAAAAATAAAAATCTTATGTATTGCTTTAAAATAATAGAGTAAAAAAAAAAAAAAAAAAAACTAAAAAAAAAAAGTACAATCAATATTCCTATGCTGCAGTACACAGCTGTATCATACTTTATAGACCGGTAACTGAACTTAATTGCCGTGACTTTGGTAACATGTACCTTACATGTAAATTATTTAAAAACTATTAATGTAGGGCATCACATATCTATCCAATAACCTTTAAAAAGAGTTGCAGCTTGACTCATGCTATATAAGCCTAAAACACACTGACTGTATTGTGATTACAGCTCTTATTCCTAACCATTTTTGTATTTCCCCTCTCCAGATGGTATATCAATTTTAAGCTCCTATCCTGCAAAGGACAATTTAGAAGCTGTAACTTCAGTAAGATTCTTGTGTGTTTCCTTAAAAACATACATAAAAATTGGCTTATTACCATAAAGAACTGATTTCAGAGCTAGAAGCAAAGGATTGGACCATTTACCCTGGATAAGTGACATGATTCTGGAACATCTACTACCCCCATCTACACCTATCGCACACCTGGAGGGCCCACAGGCACCTCTCTTTGTATTCCCATATGTTGTGTGCCCATCCTGAAGGAACCTGCACTATTTTGGATTGATAGGTTCAGCACATTTCAGTGTATCAGCAGAATGCCAAAAAAACCCTTTCACTCTTTTTTTCAGAGAGATCTCCAGCCCTGCCTTGTTCACTGAACATTTTTTGACCATGCTATTAACAATTTATAAGCAGTGTGATATAGGAAAAATTATATGAAAAAAATAATTACATTAGATAGTGCTATGGTTCATTAAAATATCTAAGACTTCAACTAAATGGCTAATTGCTTTGTATCAAAAATGTGATTTGTTTTAGGAAGGAGGATGCAATATTTTGGAATTGGCCAAAGATGCTGCCAGAGTGTTCAGAGAGCCAAGCAAACCAGAGGGACATCATCCAGGTGACAGTCTGAGTTCTAGTTCTGGCCTGCCCAAAAAAGGAGAAACTTCTTGCCATGCTCAGAGCTGGACTCATTCTGCCACCTGGGAAGAACTTTTCTCTGACTTCAGAAAAGCCCGGGTAGTGTATTAGAGCCCATGAAAGCTATAATGTGCTTGACCTCTACTCTCTGACTTCTGCTACTAGTGCTGACTCAGGTAGAAGTTGGACATTATTTTGTAAAACAAGCCAAAAAGGGTCAGGTTCAAATGGAGAGAGACATAACAGGGGCTGGACTGATTCTTGTCTGCCATTGCTTCCTTTTCTTTCAAATTGTTCATGATAATAGAAAAGGAGCCCTTGAGCAAAATAAATGCTTTAGAAACAACACTATCACATTTGTCAAGGACATTTAGCAATGGCTCATTTTGTCAGTAAAATTACCTCTTATCCTTTCTGTAGGCAAAGCTTTTGAGCCTTAATAATTAGGCCTAAAACCACAAGAGCATATTAAAGGGTACACATTCAAAAGGAGTGTATCTATCCTAGCCATTTAAAGCCAGATGTAAAAAATATATCTACACAAAGTAGACCTTCAAATAATACCAGAGAAGGAAAAGAATAAGCATTTATTTTGCATATACAAACAAATAGCCTATTTCTCTGCCTAAAGGAATGAATATATGCTCCAGCATAAGCGTAAGTGAACAGACAGGCAACACAACTGTACTTTGCTGAGCTGCAGTGTACAAACAACACTAAAGAGAGTCTGTGAAGTAGCTGTATGATTAAAGGAGGATCTTTCAATGGTCAGCCTTTGGGAAGAACATCCCTTTGATCCACCTGCCTTTCTATTGCAGCACCACAAGCACAAGCCTCTTTCACTATTGCACAGGTTGTCATATGGTCTAAGAACATACTCATTAACATAAGGGTATAAGCCTCAGGGAGCAAAAGTTACTCTGCTAATTAAACCTAACACAAGCAAAAGGCAGGGCACCGCTGATAAGAACAGCTGTAGTGGGACTCTCTGGTCCCCTCTCAATTGGTGATACCAATTTCTTCTGAAATTTGATGCTCTGACTTTCCTCCCAAAAGAATAAGACCTCATACCCACTATTGTTCATACTTTAGGGCATAATATACACTGAAAAAGTTACTATAAAAGAAATCTTACAAGATCTGTAGAAGTCACTATGGACAAAGAATTACCACTGAAGTCATCAAGGAGGATAAAGGCAATAGCCAGAGATAATCAGCTACATGTGAACAGAGTGTGTGTCTAATACTAAAAATGTTCCTAACAGGTATGTGTCTGTCCAGGTCCTTGGCTGCAGGGAATGCCACAGCCTGTCTCCAGTACTGGATGACAGCATTAACAGCAGGTGTGCA
>JANHGN010023329.1:131177-179043 GCA_024605025.1 Megaceryle maxima | reverse complement strand
CATGGTGTTGGGTCACAGGCTGGACTTGATGATCTTGGAGGTCTATTCCAGCCTCAGTAATTCTGTGATTCTGTGATACCAATGCACAGTTAAGGAATCTGGTGGGCAGTATGGACAGAAACAGTCATTATAGACAGCTATGACCTTTAGTCATCAAAATTAGTGTAGAAGAATCAGCTTGAGAAAGATGAAGAAAGAGGGCAAGCAAACATCATGACAGCTTGGAGAGGCAGAGCATAGAAATGCCCCTATTGAAGGGGTGTATTACTTCTTAGCCACACAGGGGATGCCTCATGCAGGGGTTAGCAGAGCAATTAGATGCCAAGAAAGCCTCTGTAAGCATTGAAGACACTCACCAATAAATAGTTTAACTCCTTTTTATCCTGGAAAATGGTTTTATGTTACTTATTCATTGTCCTACACCAGCCTGAGTATAATCACTGCTGCTGCAGACACGAGGCTGTAAGGCTACAAAACACAAAGCTCACAGAGAGAAGAAGCCTATTTTATTGCATCACCTAAAGGAGCTGAAGAAAAAAAAAAAACAAAGTATGCTATTAACCTTCAAAAAGACTAAGTTCTCAAATGTTCTGCCTTTTCTCCAAATGGTCAATTAAAGATACTCTCCTTTTCCTTTTAAAACTGGGGCACTCACACACAGGTAATAAGTGATCGTCCACCTGAATTACCATTCAATTAGACTAATTCAACCAGGTTGGAATCTTCATTATACGAAATTTTCAGTAGTAACTGATAGACAGAGAGAGACGGAGAGAGGGATGTCAGTACCAGCACAAATTTTACAGACCTCAGGGCTTCCAAGTAGGGGTGACACTGTGAATGCTCCAAAGCCATAAAAAAGCCTGCATGGTTTTGGATGCTCTGTCTAATAACGGGCCATAAACCCACATTAAACCAGTCTTTTTGGGGTTTTTCATCACCCTACCTGCCTAATACTGGAAAAGCAACAGCAGTAACCTGCTGCAATCTCAAAGGCACCCGTTGGTGGCAAAGAAGCATTTGACTGACTCAAGACTGACACTAAACACAAAGGGATAAAAGCTGCTGCGTTATGTGTTCTTTATACATGCTCTTTCTGTTGGCATTTTTACACAGTTACCTTCACACAAGTTTTGAGAAATTATGTTCTCCTTGGTACTGTGTCACTATGATCTAGTCTTGGGCTGTTGCTGTATTCCCAAACGTGAGGCCTTTTTTGCTGCATCTTCCCATCACTGTTCCTAACGCTACATTTGTTCTTTCATCCCATGAGCAGACCCCTTTCTTCCAGACATTTTACCAGACTGTTTTTATGATTTAAGAAGGTAAATCATAGAATCACAGAATGATAGGGATTGGAAGGGAACTCTAGAGATCATCTAATCCAACCCTCCTGCTAAAGCAGGGTCACCCAAAGCAGGTTGCCCAGGATCATGTTCAGGCAGGTTTTGAATCTCCCCAGAGAACGAGACTACACAACCTCTCTTGGAAGCCTGTTCCAGGGCGCTGGCACCCAAGAGTAGACTAGGTCAAGACCAGGAAAAACTCCTCATGAAAAGTCAAAATAAAAATTCTGAGTTACTTTAGCCATGAAATAGGAATGCCTGTTAGAAACAAAACCCCTCCAAGTGTCAAACACTTTAATTTCTGTTGAAATGAATCTATTATCTATGGAAATTCCCTTTAGCATCAGGTTTCTTCTTAAATCCTTAGGGGTGAGTGTACAGCACAGACACTGGGACTGCCAAAGATGACAATGTCATGCAATTGTTACCATGCCTTTTATGCCTTTGTAACATATGAGGCCCATGGTTATGGTTAATTGTCACTAAAGAGACGTGGGGGTTAGAGACAGGAGTAAACAGCCGTCACTCAGCCAACACCCTTTGACACATGGTATTTACGAATGCACTTTGTCTCCAGCCTCTCCTCCTTCTGACAAAGCACATGACTTAGAACAGTAACACACCCTCACCTAATAATTAACCTTCTCTGAACTAAAATTTTACTTCTGCCAGAGAACATTCATTTTCTTTTCTATTGCTTACAGAAAGACTGATGGCTGAGTTGGAAAAGGCCCATTTTGTATAGGTTGAAGAAAACACCATTTCAGGATACATTGACTGAGCAAAACATTTCTTGCTTCCCTGAGCAGAAAAGACAAGAGCAAAATAAAAGAGAATTCCAACAGTATTTTCCAAAGTAAACTGACCAAGTAATCTTCTCAGTAATCTTTCCTTTATTTTCTCCAGCATGTTTCCAGAGTCAAAGATTTGGAAAAAAATAAATAAAAATTTAAAAAAGCATAAAATACCCTACCCTGCCAGGACAGACCCACCTGTCATGAAACTTTCCTGGTGAGCAACTTGGTTTATAACTGCTTTCAAGTCCACACAGAAACCCCACATTACTCCTTGCCCAAATATAACCACTGCTACAATGTTGCTGCATTGTTGCCTTCACATTAAATAAAATAGAATAGAGGTCATCACAGTACTGGTATAACTATTACTGCAACATTTTAAAATGTTAGTGATGTCATCTAATATGCTGCTGGAAAGCACCGATACTTTTATAGGAGAACGTTGTAAGAGCCAATAACGACAATATTTTCAGGAAGTGTCTAACTAAGACTGTGAAACCCTTGACTTAAGTGACTTAGTTTTCCACCTACTACAAATTTTTTAACTCCCCGAGAACAGCTGAAACCTCAGTACTTGGCCGGACAAGTTGGTTAAAAAACCTAAATTTACCTCCTAATTTTCAAGACATTTCATCTCTCTAGCTACCCAACTTCTTATACTACCAAACAAAGCAGCTCTTATGGTAAAGTGCATTCTCAAACACACTCCTCTTTGAAAGACACAGTAAAAAGCTAATTGACTACATATCACATAATGTTTAAACTCATTTCTGAGGAATATTTTGTACTGGTATATCCTTACTATAAACAGCTCAGAACTTTACTCAGGCATATATGCTTCCTTGAATTCAATAACCTAGTAAGAAAGAGAATTGATGGCAATTTGATGCTCTGTAAGGAAAATTATTCCATCATAGCAAGTTTAAATGAAATACCAACCAAAATGTAATTACTATGTTTAATATTTAAAATAATTGATTTTAATGGCAATATACATTACTAAAAATTGCAAACAAGCTCATTAGATGCAATTTTACATTTCCTACAACATGAACAAATAATCTTTTCCCCTAACAACTCGAATTAAAATATAATGCACATTTCATCATAATGGAGAGAACAGAAACTTCTGCTTCATACTAAAATCAGTGTTTCCCACAAGGTCATTAAATTGGTGCCTATTACTTGGAACCTAGGGGAACAACTGACCATCCCTCCTTAGAAGAATGGGCCTTTGAGTAAAAGGTGATTTTATACCCTGCGTGCACATACGTGTAACTGCAGAGCCAGACAACTCTGCAGACGGGGGCACAGTGCCACAGCGGCACAGACGAAAAGTGACGTTAACAGAGCGGCTGCTGCCCTCTCCACTCTGCCCCTCTCCCCCAGGTAAATGTCTCCATAAATTGGCACAATTCCTCAAGTTTCACACAGTGGGCATGAGGTTTTCACTCCCTCACAGCCCTCCTGGGCTTGTCCCTGCTACAGTATGTGTGAAAATGCCTTCATGATCCAGTTGCCTTCTTAGGCTTTCACCAGGATTCAGAAACTTAAAACAATGGCAGACATCAGCAGTGATTTTATCATTCATACAGTGGTGCAAGGCAGCAGAAAAGGAAGATCATTTCATAAATACATTAAAAAAAAAAACGACAAAAAAAAAAAAAAAAACTTAGGTAAAATATTGACTTCATTATATAAGTGTGCCTGAGAATTAATTGCCTGAAAAAACTACTGCGCTAACAGACCTGGAGTATGAGGTGTCCTCTGTACCAGGAGAAGGGACAAAATGCTTAACAATTAATAATATTGCTCCTCTGGTAAATTAGATAAGCAGCTCTATTACTGTGCCCAGCCTGTTCGTCAGTTCCTCGGGAGAGACTTAGCTTCATTAATTCAAGGAGGAAGACTGCTCCTATTCCCTACAGAAATATAAGCAGCGGAGGGCACAAGGGGAAGTGTACAATGTTTACGAGTCTAAATAGAGGGAAGAGGCAGAAGGGCGACCATTTCAAGTGCAAGCAGCAAACTCAACACTCACCACTGGTAAAAGCATCAAGGTTTCAAATCTGAAATGGGTCACTGACTCAAGTCCTTTGCTATTGAAGACAGTTACATCACATAATCACGTTTAGAATCAATTTCACATTTTGGGCTCAAGGGGACACTTTCTCCTCCCACAAATCCTATCAGAGCACTGTTCCAGAACATCACTGAAGTCATGTGAGTTCCTATCTAAAGTTATTCATGACTAATTGATATACACTGTTCTTGTTCCAACCAAAGGGAAACCTGTTTACAGCGGGAGTGGATAAGCCCTGGATCAGCTGTGGAATGCCCATTTTTGGAGATTTTTGAAAGCCAGCAGCATGGGACCCTGAGCAAGCTGGCCTAACTCTAAGTTAGCCCTGTGCCCAGCAGGAGAACAGACAAACTGACACTGAAGGTCACTTCCAGCCTGAATTATTCTTTCATTACACAATTATCCTTTTTTCTCAGAACTGTGCAGGAACTGTGCTTCTTGACAGTAGTCTGTTGGTGTACAACAGAATCACACAGCTGCACTAACACTCACAGTAAAAACTTACAAACTAGTTAACCGTTAAGTTTTTATTTTCTTAGAACATGTTTTACAGAACCATACCAGTTTCATCACTGGTAAATTACATCTTGCCTCAAGTGTCCAGAAGTGTTAGGGAGTGTGTGTGTATGTGTGCACACACCTGAGTGAACTTCTGGGCATCTCCATGGACTGTGTTTGGTTCCACCTAGGAAGACTTCAACAGCCAAATGCTCCAGAATCACAGCATACTGCAGCTCAATCAAAAAGACCATTAAACCTAAATCACTGTTATAACAACTCAATAGACCAGCTTAAAATCTGAAGGAAAAGAAAATTATTGGTAAATAAAGACAAGAAATAAAAAAAGTAAATAATATTACCTTAGATTAATGTATTTCATGTGAGGGATTTAAGCATTTCATTTAGAAGCTTACACAATGACGCCATAAGCCTGTTGCTGCGCAAACTTTTTCAGATTTGATTCACGTTCACCACAGGCAACAGAGCAAATACTGATGAGCCTGGGAAAAGAAGTCACTGCTTCGCTGAGCATGTCCCTTTTCACCTCTCCTGAAAACCCGAAAGAAGGGATCACTCCAGGCAGTGAGGTGAGGACATGAGGACATGCAAGGAGCTGTTTCAGTTGAGAGGGAGCAGGGGTAGGACTGAGGGCCCTAAACACCTGACAGTGGGAATGCAGGATAAATAAGGAAATGAGAGATGAAACACTTGGGGAAAACCTCATACTTTATTGGTTAGGCCAAGTTCTTTCAATAAACCAATCAATCACCACATACTGACTGCATTTATGAGAAGAAATGTACCACACTGCTAGGACAATGATTACTTTGAGATCTGTCTGCCCTTGAACTCATAACATCGAAACTTCAATACAATCTGATCCGAGCTTCTGCGCAAGCTCACCACAAAGGAATTTTATGGTCAAGACCAACCTGTCTCCAGTGCAATTAGACAACTAAGCATATAAGCTCCAGGTCAAAATGTAGCACAGAGTGAAGCATCTCACCTTAGCTTTCTCCCATCTCTAGAGCTGCTGCTTATGGCCCACCCTAGCTGCACATTTGGCTCACCCTAGCTGCACATTTGGCTGCACTCCAGCCTTCAGTCCCAAAATAAACCTGTTGGCTCAGTTTACCAGTTTATCTCTGGACATTTTAGTCTACCATGAAGTATTTTTCTTGATCTTAAAGACAAAGCAGCCTGCAGATGCAATGTCAACAATCAGCCAAACAGGTTTAGCAAGGCATCACTAACAACCAAAACTTCATTGCAACCACTGTATAGGATAATTGCACATCCCAGCTCAAGCACTTATAAAAGATACACCACCACTGAAGAGAATTCAAAATTATGCTTTAGAGAAAGAATGCTTTTAATAATTCAGATCAACAGAATAAATATTCAAATACTGTATCGAAAGGTCTAATCACATTGTTTTAAAAAATAAACACAATGATTTCATGGAAAGCAAGAAGGTTTTAAGAAAACAACCACAACCAACAATGTATGATCTATTAGAGCCAGTCCTGATTGCTTAGTGTAAATGAGCACACTATTATGGTTATAATAATGAACATGCTTTTTCTTAAACCTGACATATTTTTGTAAGTAATCAAAACAAATTGGTGAAAAGGATTTTTACTTACTTTTACTTATTGTACTTTAGATCAAGAAAGCACTTAAAGTCGTTTGGTTACTAATGTTGTCAACTGCGGCTAGAAGGGACTAGTGAATCTGCCTGTCACCAGTGGTGACAGTTCAGAACAAGAAGTTGGTTTTCATCCAAGAGATGATAAAACAGGTTTGCTCTCAGCCTAGTTTTATCCAAACAGGCTACAAATTATGAGTTTTCATTTACTGTTTGGGTTGGCCTGCAACATCAGAAATTGGTCTACATAAAAATGCTAGAAGCTGGTCCAACGATGGAAACGAGTATTTTTGTTTCTGGTGGAGCCAAGGTTCAGTCACATGATGCTCTAGGCTCCGTGTCTGGCAGCGTTTGTGGGGACTGGCGGTGATCCTCAACTTCTTCTAACAATGGAAACATTTCATTTTCCAGAGTACAAGAGAAAATCACCGTTCAAGAAAGTCCACAGTTACTTTTGGCAGACAAAACATCATTTATCCACACATAGGCGATTAGCTGCCCTCCATGAGAAGAACTTTCTAACTAAAATGGTTATATGTCTGTCCCAGGTGGGAAGAAGGAACAGAATTAAACACATCTGGGCCTGTAGCTTTTGTAAAACTGAAGTTATCCACAGACATGGCCTAAATTAAAAAAATTAAGCCATGAGTAACCAGCTTAACATGGCAACTAGAAAAACTTATGAGGTATTTTGCCTTTACTGGAACATAAACTGATTACAGACCTACCCAAAGAAAATACACCACGTAGAGGTATTAAAACGCATGATTTATACAAACTTTCTTTTATCCAAGCCCTTCAATAGCCCTTCACCGCCATGAGATATGAGAACCTCAAACAAACATTGGAGGATTTATTATATCCATCGTATGATGAGGTCATTAAAGTCACTTTAGATACAGAGAGCTGCAACTCAAGACCACACTGACTGTCTTGGTCTGCATGAAAGAGGAAAATCCTGGATGTAATGGGAACTGAATAGAGTGGCCTTCAGTTCAGGTCTTATTCATTAGTCTGATCATACTTCCAAACTACTGGTTTTCAGAACTGAAGGAGTGCACACACATCACTCTAACATAACTAATTCTAAATGGTCTAGTGTTGTGTCCTGGTCTGAGTGAGAACAGAACTAACTGTGTTCAGTGATTTTACTTTTCAACTCAGTTCTTCTAATTAAATCCACTGTCTGAAGTTAGCAGCCTGTTCTCACAGACAGTGTCTACATCCAGCAGTGATAACACCTAATGGTGTGCAGATCAAGGCCACTGCTGGATCTTGCATGTCACACTGGGGGATGCATAAAGCAAAAGGCGGCACCTGCAGGGAGGAGCAGACAGGACAGGTGACCCCAAACTGACCAACAAGGGACTTTATCCCATATATGTCAAATTCAGTATAAAACAGAGGGATCAGAAGGGTCTCCTCTCTCTCTCTCTGCCTTCTTGGACCACTTTGCCAGCTTTGCTTGGCTTGGCTTAGGTCCTCTTTCAGTTTCTTCCTCAGAGCATCCAAGAAGGACTCTGTCCATTCTGCCTTCAATCCCAATCAGTGTGTTCCTGAATCCAGTACCAGAATCCAGCCCCTGAACACAGCTTCCATCTGCTGCGGGTCCCAGTCTAGGATGTCCCAGTGCCTGCTCCACAGTATCAGTGGTGATGGTGACATAACTGCCATCGGGGGGGCTGGGTTTGATACTGGTTTTGCATATATTTGTATATATTCCACTTTTATTATTATTATTTTCATTAAAGTTGTTCTAGTTTCCTTTTCTAATCACTCAGTCTTTCTCCCTTATTCGCTTTCCCTTCCCCTTTGGGGAGAGAAAGGGGTTAAAAGACAGTGTCTGTTATAGGTCTAGTGGGCTGCCCTGACCCCTGACCATGACCGGTTACAAGTAGCAGATTTGGGTTTATTTGATTTCTAGATCATGTATTTACCATGCCACATTATTATTGGAAAATCCTGTTTTCTGTTATTTCATGCAAAGCATCAGTACAGGTGATATGAACATGGTACCCCTGAGGGGCACATTTTATATTGCTTTAATGACATAAAACTCAACTCTACTGATACATGTTCCTCCCAATGTGTTTAAGATTTCCCAATATCCCTGTCAGGAGAAGCAATCCGTTGTTCAGATATCTTTGCCAAAAGCTTTCTTATGAAAGAAAGCCAAAGCACTGAGAGCAAAGCGTGTCAGCAAAGCAATGGGAAAAGTACCTCCATGGGCACAGAAATCTGATGTAACTGTGGGCCAGGGGAAATCCGCTCTTAATCCCCACGATTTTCACAGTCCTCTGAGGATTGACCCTGCTGAATAAAATTAAAAACTGGGAGAGATAAACTCCTGCCTGCTTCCCCTATCACACGGTTCCCTTAAGGACATCATCACACAGGGAAAACAGTTGTAAACTACTGACTTACGGTATGCACACATAAACTCTGACTCCTTTACAAGCCCTAGGAAACAGGTTCATTTCACAATAGATTCAATACAATTGAAGATTTATATGTAAGATCTTTTCTCCCATCCTCCCATCACACTCTTGCTCCTCAGCCTCTTTTCACCAGAATTCTTCCAGTTTGAAACCAAAATTACTTCTTAGCTTGCTTTTAGCCTTCACTCTCAGTAGTGCACACCAAGCCATTTCAGATGGTTTTGGAGTACCTCTGGAAAGAGCAACTAGAAACCTGTGGAAGTCAGTGCTCTTCAGAGGACAAGTAAGGATGTGGCACATGCCTGGGATCTTAAAATTTTTTTAAAAGAGAGGAAAGGGAATTTTTACTTGAAACAATGGTTTGCACTGCAACAAAGTTATGGCCTCTCTCCATACCAAACTCACATTATCCTGTCACCCATTCATGATTAATGTTCATAAAATGTGGCCACTGGAAGACACTCAAGACTTTTATCATACTGCCATCTCTTCTGAAATGACAGTAAGATGTAACACCTCTGGAAGCACATGCTTTAATCAGTCTCCTCTATACTCTGCAAAGAAACCCAGTAAACTCAAGGGCTTGCTCTTATAAAGTTATATATACACATTTTATTATGCCTATGGTGCCTGTTAAAGGTGGGTCCACTGCAAAAATCCATTGTTCTGCCCATGTACCGTGCCTCCTCCAGTCTGGTGCGCTCACCAGGAAAGGGATCTATTCTGCCATGGGAGAATACGTGCAGGGGAAACCACATCACTGGGGCTTGGCTACTAGCTCGTGGTCAAATGTCTGAAAATTTGTCTGGTGGGACTGACTCCTCAACTGACTAACAGAGAGGCTTAAAGAGCTACCATGTAATTCCTGGTTTCTCAGGCAAACAGGTGAATAAGTTTTTGCTATGCGGAAATACTTGGTCCCTTTTGGGATTCGTGCTCATCCTCCTCTACAGCCCTCCCACTGCACCTGGAAGTGTGGGAGAGGGGAGAGGAAAAAAGCAAACAACAAACCAGTGTTGACCAAAGAAAATTAAAAAAAAAGATAAAAAGAAAAAAAGATTAGTATGTCTCTCAAAACTGTGCTTTTAGAATTAATCCACTGACACCAACCATGGGGTTGCTTGCTTATTTCCAGTTTTTCAGAACTCCCTAAAAAAACTTTCACACAAAAGCTTTATTTGTTCTAAGCAAGTTGCCCTCATTTTTAAAAATCCCAGTATATAAAACAAAAGATAATCTCATTGTCAGGAAGGGATTAGGATTTTGAGCACCTCCAACTTTTGGAGGGTTTAATCAATAAAGTGCTTGGGCTTTGAAAAGACAGGGTGCTGAACCTTCTCATTGAGAGATCCCCTTAAGCCCTTTGAAGATAATGTGGCACAAAACCTGAGACTAATCACTTCTAGAATCAGAAATATTACTCTTCAGCTGGGCCAAAAAATTATACTTAATGCTATTTAATCACTGCTTTAGCAGAAAATCAACATTTTTGCAGTGGGGAATTCACATCAATTCCCCAAATTCAGAAAAAATGAACTTTTTCGTTTCAAAATCAGCTGTACCACCTGTTTACAGAATGAGGGAGGACTATGAGAAAAAGATTTTAAGTTCTTGTCAGCATGCAATTTAAATTAATCACGGACATACATCAGAACACAAAAAATATAATTGCATAAAAAATATATATAGTTGCCATTCCTAACCTCTAAGTGCTTGGCACTACAAAAAGACTTCCAGCAGTATTGCTCTATGTACTGGCCTAGACTTTTTTTGTCTTGAAATATCAAAGCTGAAAACACTCTCTTCTGTGAAACTTCTTTTCTCTTTGGAGAACTCTAGCCTACCTGTTTTCTTGGAGAAGGGTGAAGAGAAGATGTAGTGAAATGCAGATTCTGATGTAAGCTGATGACACCAAGTATGAAGCCCCCTTTTACTCCTCTGTCTCAGATTCTCTGTGGTCGAAACTCTTAGACAATCCTAATTCCATGTATGTGATGGCCAGGGATAACCTCACGGGGGAATTTATGTGTCTTCATATTATTCCAGATTTTCTTCTTGAAAAGCACAAGTGAGGCATAATTAGAATTATTTTTTTTTCCAGGTACAGAAGCAGGTCAGACTTTTCTGTGACAAAGAAAAGGCCATTTCTGGATTTCAGGAACAATCCATATTTGATAACAAAGTTTTTCCACAAACCAGAGAAGTGTCATCTTCTCCAGTGATTATAATAAAAAATCACAAGATCATTTCAAGACACAAAGTCATATTACTTTAAAGTGCAAAAGCCTAAACCAGGTCTGTATTGAAAACATAACCAGAAACATTATTCTCAACCTGGAAGGATCCCTCAGTATCAAAGCTTTGGGGTTCACTGATAAATTTCTTTGCCTCTTACATGAAGTATTAGAAAGTGTAACAACTTTTTATGTCAGCATTACTGAGGTAATAGTTTTTAATGAGATCCATAAAATCACACTACAGTAGGGCTGGTTCTCCTCTTCCCATCACAAGCTTTATTTCTGTCATTTCACTGACTGCCATGAACTTATTCCTGCTCCACTTAGGAGTGAGAGATGACTACACAGTACACTGAAAGCTACAAAGGTGCACAGAGGTGGCTACGAAGCCGCTTCAGTCATTTAACAGAGAGAAGTATCTTTATCATGGAGCATTTTGTGAACTCTACAACCAAATTGCTATAAATGAGATTCTGCAAATCAAATTGTAGTCATCAGTATAAGCTGTGGTGTTATACATTCAGTGTTCACCTTTTTACGGCTATGTCTGTGCCTTCTATTTACAATATAATAACATGTTACCCGCTGCCATCCACAGTTATACTACTCCTCTAGTTTGGTGTATGTTTTTAAATGTTTACTAGAAAGCAAAGAGCAAAATGGGCTACTGAACAGTATTACAGAAATTTCTACTTGTGAACACCTGACTTTTACAGCAGCAGAGGGACTGCCATAATAAATCTGTCCTAAAGCCATCATCTTTGGCTATAGGTAGACATTCCACAGCTAACACAAGTAATTCTCATGTCTTTCACATTGTAATTTCACTGATACTTGTAAAATACATTTAAATAATCCCTATCCTTGAAGATTTTCAAAAGGCCTACGGACATAGACCTGGGCAGCCTGCTCTAGGTGACCCTTCCTGAGCAGGGGGTTGGACCAGATAATTTCCAGAAGTCCCTTCCAACCCCTACTATTCTGTGACTCTCTGGAAAGCAAAAGCATCCACTTGTGTGACTGGAGAAGGTAAACAAGCTTTTAAGACTATATAACTACTTCTGTAGTAGCCAAATGGCTGTAATATAGAAATGTGTACGGTCACTGACAATGGGAGAATAAAGAGCACGTTGCTTCTTAATTCCATACCCCAAGAGTTTTATGTCTTCTGCATTTTTTAATCCTCCCTAATACAACTCTGGATGTTTTTGTTATTGAGATAAGTGCATAATCCTTCTTTTTTTTTTTTTTGATCCGATCAGGCTTATGGCTTCTTGATTTCTTAACCTCATGATAACATTAACAAACAGCTCTTATATACAATTAACAACTAGCATGTACCCATGGTGAAGTCGCCATACATTTCAATTCAGACAAAAAAAGCTTAAGTACATGTCTAATTAATAAGGGGTGACTATTTCATAAAGACACAGGAAATTTCAAGCATCTTGGTTTCAGTGTATCTGCAAAACTGCACCTCTCCAGAGAGGCTTCCTCAGCTTCATATACCTTGCTGTGCGCTTTGTTGCCTATTGACATGTCTCAGGCTTCTGCTCTTCAGCACCACACAAAACTTCACACAACCTCATCATGCATTTCCAAATACTAAGCTTAAAACACTCTCAGAATCTTAGAATCATTTCACTGCTGACAAAGCTAAGGAGCGGGTAAACTGAATCACAGAATCAGAGAATGTTAGGGGTTGGAAGGGACCTCAAAAGATCATCCAGTCCGAGCCCCCTGCCAGAGCAGGACCACCTAGAGCAGGTCACACAGGAACGTGTCCAGGTGGGTTTTAAATGACTCCAGAGAAAGAGACTCCACAACCCCTCCGGGCAGCCTGTTCCACTGCTGTCACCCTCACCGTGAAAAAGTTTCTCATGTTTACGTGGACCCTCTTACGTTCCAGCTTGCACTCACTGCCCTTTGTCCTATCATTGGACATCACTGAGAAGAGCCTGGCTCCATCCTCCTGACACTCGCCCTTTACATATTTTAAACATTAATAAGGTCACCCCTCAGTCTCCTCTTCTCCAAGCTAAAGAGACCCAGCTCCCTCAGCCTTTCATCACAAGGGAGATGCTCCACTCCCTTAATCATCTGTGGCTCTGCGATGGACTCTTTGGAGCAGTTCCCTGTCCTTGAACTGAGGAGCCCAGAACTGGACACAATATTCCAGATGCAGTCTCACCAGGGCAGAGTAAAGTGGGAGGAGAACCTCTCATGACCTACTAACCACACCCCTTCTAATACACCACAGGATACCACTGGCCTTCTTAGCTGCAAGGGCACATTGCTGTGTCATGGTCATCCTGCTGTCCACCAGGACCCCCAGGTCCCTTTCCCCTGTGCTACACTCTTAACAGATCAGTCCCTAACCTGTACTGGTACCTGGGGTTGTTCTTTCCCAGGTGCAAGACTCTACACTTGCCCTTGTTATACTTCATTAGAATTCTCCCCACCCAGTCCTCCAGTCTGTCTAGGTCTCTTTGAATGGCAGCACAGCCTTCTGGTGTGTCAACCACTCCTCCCAGCTTTACGTCATCAACAAATTTGCTGACAGTGCACTCTGTTCCCTCATCCAGATCACTGATAAATATATTGTACAGTAGTGGTCCCAGTACTGGTTTTTGAGGGACTCCATGAGATACAGACCTCCAACTAGATTCTGTCCCATTGACCACAAGTCTCTGACTTCTATTCTTTAAACAATTCCCAATCCACCTCACTGCCCGATCATCCAGACCACACTGCCTCAGTTTAGCTGCAAGAATACTGTAGGGGACAGTGTCAAATGCTTTACTGAAATCCAGATAAACCACATCCACTGCACTACCATCATCTACCCACCTGGTTATGTCCTCATAAAAGGTTATCAGGGTGGTCAAATATGACCTCCCCTAGGTAAAACCATGTTGACTGCTCCTAATGACCCTCTTATCCTTGATATGCTTAGAGATGTGCTTCAGCACTGAAGGAGGACTGGATAAAAATCATCTTCCCTTTGAGACATCTCCATGAGAGTGCCTGCCTTCACAGATCTAGGATATGAATAACAGTAACACTCGCATTGACTTTGGTCAGGGCAGAATGTTACCCACAGCTTTTCACATACACACGTAGTTAAGAGTTTTCCTGCAATTTCTAACGAGTCAAAAAAATGAAACAGAAAAAACACATAATCCTTCTCACCTCTCCACTATCTTGAAGACTTACAGTCATTATCTGTATACAAAAGGCTTTGTATACAGCATGGTCACACTGGTGTGAATAAGGGTTTAAATCATCCTTCAGAGGTTCAACTACCAGTGACAACAGAGACCCTGCTTGAATTTCAGAACCAAAGTTGACTTTCCAGGAGTGACAGATAAATTACTTATGGTACATAAATCTTTGAGGCAACCATAGATATGACAACACTGTTTTTAGAGATGCTTTCCAGAGAAGAGCATCTTGCCTAAGGTCTCCTGGCAAATCAATGGCAACACTGATGTCAAGCCCTGGATATTCCCTCCTCTAGTCTCCCATTCTAAAAAACTCCATGGCCACGATCACATTTCAAAAACCAATCTGACGCAAATTGATTTTGATTTTTAAGAATGAAGAAAGGCTTTCTTATAATGGAGCCAATCCTCATTAATTGACTTTCTGACCAGAATGTCTGAGACTGTTTGGACAAACAAGAACACAAATTCCTAACAGATTTGATTAAATTAGTAACTAGAGCAAGCTTTTGCTAATAACTAGGTTTAATAGACAACATTATTTAATATCTTATTTGCACAGCCTAATGAAACAACTATTAATGTACTTTCTAATCCCACCACCACCAAAGCCAGCAGAGATGAAAACATGATAACTTCAAGGTCCCAAAGAAGTAAAGAAAAATTCTCACTGGAAAGAAGATGGAAAGAAAATGGGAAATAAGAGGTATTTGGAATTATCCAGAGGGGCCTTACTCCCAAGGAAGTTAAGCATGCTGCATTCAATCTGTCTGATGGCACTTCAGTCATCTCTACTGGCCATATTCCTCCTACCTAACTTTAGGGATGATACAGAGTCTTCTGCATTGTGAGCCTGGTTACTTTAACACTCCCCTCCTATGCAATGGAGAAAGACTTTAAGCCCATGGAGCATTTTGTGTAGCTAAAATAGAGAAGCCACCTCTACAAACGCCTTTCTTAGCTGTCAAGATGCCTCCTTGGGTAGATAACAAAACTCAGATCAGCCACGCTGGCATCGCTGCTGTGGTTATAGCAATGTAGGGTGATGGCTGCACAGTCTAGTCTCAACATCAGTGTACCTTTAAATGCTGCAACAGAGAGTTCATCTTTTAAAACATACTGGAAAACTTGCCCAAGTACTTGTTCAGAGTTTCTGGGTTTCAAGCCTGCTAAGAAATGGTTCAAGTATCTCTCTACTGCATTAAAATCACATCAGTGGGCTCTGTGCAAACACACTCAGAACTCTGAATACGGCAGCTTCTACTGTAAAGATTTAATGAGGTGGCAGTGCAAAACCACGGACACTTGGCAAAAGCTGGGGGTAGGACTTGGTTTTTGAGCTTGCCAGTTTGATCGTAAATAGTTTGAAGGAGCTGGAGTTCGTGAAAACATTATAGTTTCATTAATGCTGCCTTTTAAAAACAAGTATTTCATGTGGTTCTGTTCTCCTGCATATATCTCAGAGAAATACCAGCCCAATACAGCAACATATGCCTAAGTACAGGCTAGCAATATAACAAAATGTTATTTCACTTCGACTTAGCATTATTTAAGGAAGAAAAAACTAACAACAATCTTTTGGTTCTGATGGTTAATAAAGCCAAATCAAAGGGGTTTAAATTTTTAGCTCTTTGCTACAATAAGAACAAAAAATATCATACCAGCCAATTAACGGGTCAGTTTTCTTGAATCCACAGATTACCAACATACAGCTGAGAAGATCAAAATCCATCTCATTAATGGGGAAAATAAGATACATACTGGGAAATCTTCCTTGCACATACTCATATATTCTTGCATTTTATATACATATATATATTCTAAAAAAGGATGCTTCTGTAGTCTTACTCTCATTGTTGCTCTCTGTCTCTAAATATTTATTATGTATGCACATGTAAGATAAAGAATGTGATAGGCAAAGAATTTTTCATCCAGCACCTGGTAGATAACCCTGACAGCCTGAATAGCACAACAGCCTAAATGTCTCAGCAGTTCATCTCCTATGTGTGGCTTTAAAGCACTCCATAAAGAAAAAGCTCCTCTTCTAGGCTCTGAGCAGCTCACAGGATTAGATGTGCTTTATGTTTTTAACAACTTGCTTTCCAGATGTTAAATGGCTCTAAGGATTAGATGCATTTTATTAAAACCAGCATGTCCCAGCTTTGAGCTGGAGTTATCCAGAACATGAAACACTGTTTATTCCACAAATCATCAGAGAACAGAAGGACACCACTGAAATCACCAGATTAAGGCAAGTGTGAGCACAGATTTAACCTAACATTTCTTTTCCTTTCTCTAAATTCCATAGAATTACCTCCCTTAGAGAGATACTTGTTTTCATATTTCCCCTTCAGTTTTGAAGTGTTGGACAAAAATCAACAATTCATTTAAAAAGAAGAAGGGAAAAAAAAGTACAGGCAGAAAAAAATCTTCCCCATACAGACTGCTGTTAGATGTGTTTTATGTCAAGCCAATAGCTTAGTATTTTTGACCATGCAGTAGAGCAGAACTTATCACTAACTGGTCCCCAGTTGCTTCATGTTGCAATTCCTGTGGCAGCTGAACAAATCCTCCCACCTCCCAAAACTGTTTGGTCCCTGCTGACTCCCTGATCCAGGTGGGTTCATCAGCATCGAAACACAAGGCAGCAACTGACTTCAATGAGAAGGTGCTGTTGAGTCAATCTTCCACAAAGTGGGGGGTATGCAAGTGACTTTGCTGGGTCGAGGAGCAGGTCCCAGGATTAAAAACAAATGCCAAAAGAAATCTTTTCATTAGGAAATATCTTAATGAAAAATAAGTGAAAAACTGTGAAGTTCTTTCCCTTTAATAGAAATCTCTGCAGTTCCTAAGCAGGGAACAAGACAGCAAAATGAAGTACAAAGGTGATTTTAATTATCTTACAAATACAAACCAGAGCTTCAAGTTCTCATCCCCTCAGCTGCAGAGACACCAGACTTTATTAGTATTACTAAGGAATTAGCTGTCTTGGGGGATGTTATTAACTCCTTGCTATGTTTGAGGTCTGTGCTGGTTTTGTTTGGTTGGAATTTTTTAATAAAAAAAGTGCTCGAGCAGGAGCTGAGTGGTGATTTAGTCTGTGACACCACCAGCAACCATTAAGCATAAACCCTGACTCGTGCAAGTCGTAAAACCTAACTCTTACTATGCACTCCAGTAGCCTATGCTCCCTCGAGAATTACTGGACATAAATTTCATGTCAAGTGAACAGCAGGGTCTATGTGGCTCCTACTGTACTCCGTAGTGACAAGGCAGTTGTAATACAAAAGCCATTGTCACTGATGCCAAGCTCATTAGCTCTCAGAAGAACAAACTCCCTCCACTGTGATATTGGAACACTGACTCAGTTTGACACTATGACTCTATCTTTACTCTAAAAAAGATGTACTACACAGAGATGACTTCACTGAGATATAAACCACTGGTATTAGTAACCTGAACTTTCCTTGCTGTGAACTTTATGAGCTGTATGGAATAAAACTGGTCAGTACTGAGAGCTGAACCCATAGCTCCAGTCAGTTGGTGGCCCAGTCCATGGACAAGTCAGCATGTATTCTGCTGACTGGCAGCTTAGGGGATGATACCTGATGGACCTGATCTGATAGTGCAGAAGGAACAAAAGGCCTGTCTAAAAATCTTCGAAAAAGCAGTATGAGAGGAAGAGCAGGCTCTGACTTTTGGACAGTTGGAAGTATCTTCCTGCTCCTTTTATTTTCAGGTAATACAACCCATTCCGTGACTTTCTCAAAGGGAAATCAGAACAAACCAACCTAACGAGATCTTCAGCAATGAGTAAGAAAGAATTATGAAAATATACAAGAACTGACTATAAAAATTGTAATTAATGTGTTCGATAAGCAATGGATTTGACCTCAAAAATTTCTCCCTTTATATAATTAGACACAGAACTAATGCAATTTCCCCAATGAGATCTACACCACCACGGTTTTCACAGAGTTGCCTATATAATATATCTCTTCTCCCATAACTGTTGCTAGTAAAACACCTGGATCATTGAGCACATCGATAAAAAGATGGCAGATTTGGCACTGTGCTTGAAACATCAAGGTCTCCTTCTTGAACTCCTTGTAGCACTTTGATCCCCAAGTAATGCTGGTGGAGGAGAGGCATGGCTAGTGCACAACATTGTCTGAGTGTCATGTGATAGAAAGAAATCTACTGCTTCAACTATCTCTGACAGACATCACTGTTATCAAAATCCCATGTTTTTCAGCCAATTCTCTACTTCATACCACTGCAGCTCACTGGCTGTTGGTGCATAAAACACCACCCTTCCCAAATCTCTCTTTCTCCAAGTCAACTGACTCCTCACAAGACCACTCACTCTCACAAATTCAAGGCACTCACACACCACAGAACAGTGAAATAGAGCAGGGAAGGGCTGAAAGAGATTTTATACCAGGTTCAGTGTCTACCTAGATTTATCTTTTTCCCTGAAAGTATCAGGAGCTGAAACATATTGGAATCTCTGCCCTTGAAGACTCAAGACTGCTATTCCCATCACTCATGGGCAGGAAGGGTGCGAGACCAGCAGCTGTCTAGGCCTGTGCCACTTCCCTTGGCTACTCCTCGTCCTGATCTCCCAGCTAGCTGGGACTCCTAAGACTGAGAAAGAGTCTTCCTCTGGTGGCATGAAAGTTGGCATGAAAAAAGTTGGTGTTTTTCACCTGAGCCTACCCCTTATGCAGAAGAAGAAATGCTGCTTTGAGTGACATTTACTAGATTAAAGCTGCAGCCAACAGCAGGTTTTGGATTTGCAGTTTACCCTGCTTGTAAAAAAAAAAAAAAAAGGAAATGTTACCATTTTAACTTCAGCAGCCTTCTTCCAGATCACTTTTTAAAGCCCTGCCATGCTGGAGCTTACACCAGAGAACCCTCCTAGACCCCTGCATCAGCTGGAAACCAGCGGCTCTCAAGTTCGGCAGACGCCTGCTGAAATAGAAAATAAGAAGACTGGGAGAAATGGGAGGCATATTTCACTTGCTGAGAGAAATGACTCACTCCTGCTTCTCAGCAGACCTCATTCCCTATGGAGCTGCTGGGAGCCAGGAAAGGAGGGAGAAGTGGGAAGTGCAAAAGTAACACTGCAAGAGCAAAGCTTTTAGCATTTTCAGAACAGCCCGTGATTAATTGCAGCTTGCAGGGACTAGTGGAAATTAAAGACACTTCCATTTGCAAAGCTCACTTAACAGCATGATGACTGGCACTGTGTGAAGCACACACATCAGCTAATGAGCAGTCGGTGGCGATACCATTGCATACTGGTCAGTGTCTTTGGGCTTACAGCAAAGCAATTGCTCGTGCATTTTTGTTTGTAGAGTCAGTGAAACAAAATCACCAAGTAAAATTTAATTATAATCCCACAGGTTCATCCATCGGGATACAAGAACAATCTCTGCAAGAAGGACAGTCAAAAGAAATCCCCAGGAATGCCCAACAAAAGGGAAATTACAAAAATCCCCTGGCCAGTGAGAAGTGATGCCTTGGTAACCCTGTGAATCATGGGCCAATAGATACATGAGTACATTACAGTGATGAACAAAAAAGCAGTCCCCTTTTGCCCAACTGGTAGCCTGATGGTCCATTTCTGTAAGGTATGCAGACATATGAGGAACATTCCTATGACTGTAAAAATGGGAGGGGGAGAAAGACATGGAAATTAAGCGTCTTGTGAAGTTGCCAAATAATATCAAAGTCAACATTTTAATTACAATTTTAAATTACTGAATTGAATTGCTGTCTCATAACTCTCTCCAATTTCAAATATCTTATTTCCAAGAATCTAATTCACATCTCACTCGTAATGGCATAAATCAGGAGTACTTTTTGGAGATGTCAATGAAATACGTAGAACTAATCTGAGGAAATAAACAGACAACTGATATCTGAGGAAGATGTAAAAAGCACCATTTGCTGCTGTTTCTAATGACAGAAGAAATAGAATTTTCTCAGAAAAACTCACAGAAATATTCCTGTGAACATAAGAATAAAGGAACAGATGTTGACAGGTCTTCTCAAAAAGCAAGAGAATATGTTTATCTATCTAACAATTGCTTGCTAAAGGGAAAATAATCCTTGTTAACAAGAGCTGGCAAAAGCTTCAAGCCTGTAGAACTTTGTTTTCCCATTTCTATTTGCTAAATAGATCTCTAGGTGAGAATGTGCTTTCGTGCCTCAGTAATTTGTCTTTGCCCTAAAATGAAAGCTACACGCTATTCGATTAATGGATCAAAATAGCCTCCCATCCTCCACCCCCAGAGGAGCTATCTGCGAAGTACCATTTACTCCTTCCATAAAATGCTGCTTGGTCATAACTTACTAGCACAAGGCAAGCACTGCAAAACCAAAGTTGTTTGGAAAAAAAAAAAAAAGTAAATTATGAACTGTTACTGAAGCAGATAGCCCTTCTGAACTCTTTTCATTTCTGGTGCACATCCACAAGGAAAAAAAAAAAAAGTGTTTGTTCACTAGGATATTTGCCAAAACAAATAATTTAAAAAAATAATAAAAAAGAAATAAAGAGGAAAGCACAGATATGACTGTATCAAGTACTTGAATATGAGGTGCTGAGAAGAGCATCAGCTGAAAAGATGTGGAAGTCCTCCAGTCCAGGAATAAAACACAATACCATGCCCTTGGTGAGCCAGAAGAAATAGTGAGCCCTGAACATCTACCTCTCCACACAGTAATTCTGGTGAGTCGTTCAGAAGCAAATCCACAGACTGGTATCCTCATATAAACCATTTCAACTAATTATTACGAACAACGACCAAACAGGTACTAATGACACTCTGTTCATTCAAGAACCAAGAGAAAAAGGGACAAAGCCATCTTATAAATTACATCCTAAGAACTCTTGTCCTCTGCTTTTCTTCTACCTCCCCACCAGCAGGTGCTGCCTGCTCCTCCCTGGTCTGGTCACGGCACCAATGTGGGGCATTTCCGCAGTGATGTGCCCTCCCCTCTCCTCCCTGCCTCCACCAGTGCCTACCCAGGCAGCAACAATGACACACCTCCACACATAGAGCACAGTTCACTTAAAACTCCTTGGCTAGGTTCTACCTTCTAATCCAAGTTAGCTCAACCAAAGGCAGCAGGCTAGCAGGGTGGCCTCTTCAATAGCAGCATGTCCCCTCCTCATGGTCCATCATCTGAGTGGCATTTTAATGCCCCTGACTAACATTAGTAAAAACTCTGAAAAGGAGAAGGAGGTGATGCCCCCAAGCCCACATATTGAAGTCTACCTGTTATAGAGCAATGTAAGGAAGGCCAGCACATTTTGTCCAAGAGAATATTTTTTCCCACTTAATTAATCACCAGAAGCATCAATCTCCTGAAAACAACCTAGAGAGGATGCCTGTATTCAGCTGAATGAGAACCCTCCATCCAGACTTACTGATGTTCATTAAGTCAGACATATAGGTGAACACAATGTAAAATGATATTTTTAATTCACTTTTCACAGAATCATTGCTGAGTCTGTCTTCTTCCTCAAAAATTATCTTTTCACTATTTTATTAATTATCATAGACAACAGAATTGCACAACCTGGGTTTGGACAAATTTCCTAAGTTCTTCTCACTGTTATTGCCTCTAAACCAGATTTCTGTTTCATTTCATTTCAACTTGACTGGCCCTTTTTAATTATTCTAGCCAGCAGTCCCAACTTAACCCTTAGAACCACTCACATATAAACTCCTGCAATTCAGTAATTTGGAAGATCAGGTATATGCAGTCCCACTCCTATTTTATTTAGGAATCACGGTTTCTTGTAAATGTACACATCTTGCCACAGGCTGGAGCCTAGAAAAATACCCATCTCTGCCCTGTTCATTGACATATCTCTTCATCATGACATGACCTTGTGCTGATAAGCAATTCAGCTTAAAAATGTATTTAGCGAAGAAAAGGACAAGTTCCCTTACTGTGTGCACTTTTGAAGTGTTCTAACTTTTTTTTTTCCTGTATTTTTTCATCATAATTTTTCCAATTTTTGGAAAATGTAGCTCATTCTTTCTGAAATAGCTATGCTGTGTTCAACAGTAGACACACCGGTACTTGCATATATACTATTGCTAAGACTTCTATAGTGGGCCAGCCTGGACTTTTACCCAAAGGTGCAACAGACCCACTAAAAAAAAAATGTCTCATTCTTGAGGCTTTCCTTGTTTTAAAGAGAGGAATTATGTCTGAATCCATAATCTCTCTAAAACTACCAAAAAAATGTAAATATATTGACTATAAAGGAAAGTATATAAGGTTCATCACAGTAATAAAATAGCAAAATACAACAGAAGCACAACAGGCTTTTACAAATTCCCTGAGAAGTAATTTCCAGTACAACTGATCAAGATGGCTTGAGCCAGAAGCACAAGGAGCAAGCAGACAGCTTCTTCTACAGGAGGAAGATCAGGATCAGATGAAATACCACGGACACGAAGCAGAGATCAGATAAACCTTATAAGCATGTAAATGTTGACCTGAACACTTACACAAAGCCTAACCAAGTCAAAAAGAAAACCAACTGCTAACTTTCCACCCTTTTCCCCTTTACATTTAAAGAAAATGGACAGAAGGCTGTAAGGACAGCTCTTCATGTGGTGTTTTCAGCCTGACACCACAAGTCTCAAAGTTCTCAAGTCAAGGCTTCAATCTCCTTCCCAGCACATGATTCTTCAACAAAGGCAACTCAGATCAACCTCATGTAACTTCAAGATCATGAGGGTTTTTTGAGTAAAAAGTAATTCCCTATTGTTTTAAGAACCCAGTTTACAGAAACACTGACTGGAAATTAAGCACTGGATTTTTTTTTTTTCCCCTCTTGTTCACACTGAGTCTACCCATTATCCCCACCACATTTTACTCTCATATCCTGCTTTCTAATACATCCTATGCAGGTAAGGTGGAAATAACAGCACAAATACCAACAGTGTTACTTCATCACAATGAAAAAGATAATCCAACACCTTAGATTTTAATCCAAGAACATGAAACCTAAGATTGATTCCTTCTTCTGACACATTTTTTCTGTGTCACTGTAGGCTAAAATTTTAAGGTCACTTAAACATTTCTTTTTCCCATTCTGCCACCTGAATTGCTTTATTCTCAATAACTATGTGTAAAATAGGAATGAAAACACCTACTTCCTAGCAGTAACACCTACTTCTCTGGAATATTCACTGAAGACAAGATTGCACACTGCCTGGATACCACAGTGGTGGAAATAACAAAGAGAGGCATGTAATTTCACAAGTCCTTTCTCAGGTCCTGCATTTTAATTTCAATTACAAATTTTTTTTAACCCTCAAGGAAGAATAAATATTCAAACACATGGGTTGAAACATGGAATTTTATCAGAAGCACAAGTATCACTGTGTATCTCTTGCCCCTTTTTTCATTCAGCTGACCAAGTTGTTTATTTTCATGTACTCTAGAGTCTTTCCAGTTTGTATATCAAATTATCTCCCAGTCACAGTGGCTAGGAAACAGGAAGAGAGTCAGCTGAAGGAAAGCAAAGAAAGTTCCCCATCCACCTAGTAATCCAGACATACTGTCTCAAGAAGGTTCTAGGTTATAAATCTGCAGTTTAGAAATGAATAGATTGTAAGGATGTGTAGAAAAATCATTAGTAAAAAGGAATAAACAAGTGAAGCAATTATACTGTTTACAAATTTGAGAGGAAGAGTTGGGCAGAATGGTAAGGAGGAAGGATGGAACTGACTATATAGGAAACTTGAAGAAAACTAAAGAGAAAATATCGACAATCCTATGAGAAAAATACTGAAATGAAACCAAAACAAGGGAAATTAATTTTCCCAAGAAAAGTTATAAGGGTGTTTTTAATGGCTGTAGAGAAATCTCACTTTCTCCCCCCCCCCAATATTCTGCAATGCTATTAATGTATAGAAAACAAGCACTGGCAAGGAAATTAACACTGCATCACATTCAGCACAAAAGAAAAAAAAAATAAGAAAAAGGGGGGGGGGAGACATGAAGGAAGAAGAACAGAAATGCCAATAAATACTTTTATTTCTCAATTCCCTGGTATATTAAAATATATACTTTTGTTATTGCATACTTCTGAAGACTGGAAGTTCTCTTCAGAGGACTTGAACAAAGTGGGAAGTGGCCCTACAGACAACAGAAACTAGTGCTGTTTCTGTGGAGTACAGCAGGGGCTAAAACCATGGAGTGTCTCTTAAAGCCTCACTTCTTTTACTTTATACCCAAGAGGGTGTGCATGGTGTAATCACTATGAAAATCTGAAATGGAAACAATTTCTACTCTCCATCTCTTTCACCCCTGCAAGACATAAATAAATACATAAGGATCACACATCTTCAGACCTGAAGAAGATCTTGTTTGAGAAAAGGTACCTGAACAGGTACTTATGGGGAAGGCAAGTCTTCAAGTATTTGTCACAGAAATGCTCTATATGGATAAAGCTTCAATTTATTTAATTCCAGCACATAAGCCAAGTGCTTTTTTGGTAAAACGGGTAAATTGTAGTCTCCATTGTATACCCAAATCATGGGTATTAGGATCTGCATGTATCAAATCTTTTTGTTCTTATGAATAAAGACGTAACAGCAGCTAAAAATCTCAAGAATTCAATGCAATTATACTAAATAAATATGACAGAGAAGACATCTGTGTTATGAAGTATCACAAAAACAATGAGCATTTTTTTGCTTATTCATTCTCAATAAACGTCAATGCTGATGCTTTTTTCTGAGTGACATTCAAAAGAAATCTCCATAGAGACAAAAGTTAATGTGAGAAATACAGGTTTATATCTAACATTTCATTAATAAAAAGAAATTAGACACTATAGCAATGCAAGTGAACAACAACTAAAATATTATGACAAACACAAAGATGTCAGAGACCCCAGGACTCATCTTACAATGTCATTAACATCACAATGACCGGAAAATATTTCAGCAATGTGATGTGGGTCAGTTACCTTGATTCATTTGCAGAACATACATCATTTCCCTTTATTATCACAATCCCTCATTAGTGCATCATGCTTTATTAAAAAAAAGAAATAAGAAAAGAAAAGGTCAGTTAAAACTGTTTTCAAGAGTGGATAACAATAAGCAACACTGGAACAGAAAAAGTGTGGAATGGAAAGTTGAGAGGAGGGCTGAGAAAAGAGAAAATAGTCCAAATAAGGATAGCTGGCAAATACGAATGCTGCAGCTCTGGACTGGAGAGTTTTTCTTTGGAGTTTCTGGTTTGAATTGAGCCAAGACAACCCAGGCAGTACTGCCTGTCTCAGCGTCTTTTGATTTCCTGCTTCAGCTTGAGCAGACATTTGAAGAACACAAAAAGGAAAAAAAATATTAAAGAAAATTAATCACTTAGTTTCACAGAAAACAAATTTTGTTTCTGCACGGTTCTTTAATCACATTTGCTTCCCCCTCCCTGCAATAAAGTGGATTCCCTTTGTCTATACCCCTATCTGAAGCTAGGTACACCATCTGTCACTCTGACTAGTTTCCAGAAGCCTGACAAGAATTTTTTCTATTTCTTGTCAGGACAAATCTCCTCATTCTGTATAAACACACTGAAGAATGGCATTTAGAGGGTTATTTTCCTTAGTGTTTTACTTGTGGTCTCACAACATACGAAAAGAACATTTACTTCCATAGCTGCTCTACATACATAGATGGTGCTTTCTGAATTGATTCAAGTATTGATTGCCCAAAGTATTTGAAAATAAGAATCATTCATCTCCTTTCCATGAAAAAATAACCATGTGGATGACTAAAATATTTTCAGGAAACTAAAAAAAAGAAGGTAAAATGTGTAATTCATTCTAATTCCCTTTTGACTTCTAAGATCCCCAGATAATCAAGTCATCTTTACCTGTGAGGACTACAAATCTCAAATTTTCATTACTTTCTTAAAAATAGAAAAAGAAACTCATGGGGGAAAATATGTGAAAACTGCATATCCACTTTGAAGAGTAAAAGTCACTTTGCAAAAACAGTGCATGTAAAGGCACTGCAGAACATAAGGTTAAAAATATTCCCTGGAGAAAGCTAAATAGCAAAAGAATCTCTTTTTGGCAAGTCAAGTGTGAATGGGTCCACAGATGAGATCAAATCAATGCAATGAAGTGATCACATAAAGTTCAACTTGCATTTTATAGGCCAGGGAATGATCAGAGGATTTATGATTCCCTGACATGCTTCAGGATAAAGGAAAGAGAAGTACCATTTGTAAAATTAAAGGTTTAGAGAAGATATCTCAAACATATACATTCATTATAACTAAACACCATACAAGGTGAAATTCAGCTATTCTTTCTCATGGTATTTACCAATTTAAAAAAAAAACAAAAAAAAACCACAACCACACCTACTCAGAAAATATTGTTCATTTACTCATGGTAAACAAAGAGTGACAGCATCTGGCACCTGTAACTGTAGTATGTACAAACAGTGTTTGTCACTGAGGTACATCCATATAGAATTATTACATCCTGGAAAACAAAGCTCTGCAAAGTCCCTTCACACACGACAGATCCTTTTACAGTGCCTGTCCTATCAATCACTAGTCCTTACATATTTCCCTCACATCCACATCCTCCAGTTCAGCTCTTGGATATACCCAGAATCCCTCAAGGAAATTCCAGAGCAGAACCAACTTCTTCCAGTGAACACTGTCCATCTCATTCTGGCCTGTCATCTTCTACATTAAAACCTCAATTTCTACAGAGTAATTGAAGTCCAGGCCCATAATCCCAGTGACACTTTTCGCTACCTCTCTTTTTGAGTCATTTTCTTGTGCTCCAGTATAATTCCCAGAGACTTCAAGGGCTTCCCCAGAAAGAATATATTCAAAATGATCTGTCCCTTCCCTGTTGTCCATCTCCCTTCCTGCAATTCTTCTTTCTTCCTTTCCCAAAAAGCTGATGGTTGACCTCTGTTATCTTCCTCTGGCTTCTCTGCTTGCTCAGTTCCTCACTGCCTCTCCTGTCTCTCTCTTCTCTCCTTACATTACACTATGCAGTTTTAAGTTTTCCAATCTTCACATCCCAACCCCATGTGCACTTTGTCACTGACTTACCCACTCACACTCAGCACTATTCCATCTGTGACAGTCGCCACTAGAGCCAGATAAAATTTTCAAATTCTTTTTCCAAAATAGCCATTCAAATCAAAATTGATTATAGGGAGATGGGACAAGCAAGAAATTTGCAGTCATATAGCTGATGTCTCTGCTCTGATAGCCAAATTCATCTTATAATCTTGTGTAGAAATTTATCAAGTTCACCTTAAAATTTATCTTATTTTTTATTTTGTCTCTATTGCTCCAATTGGAAAAGCTGCTTCTGACATTCATTCTTTTGGGAGTTATAAACCACTTTCTAAATTCCAGCCTAAATGAGTTCATGGTATGCTTATTCTTATTTGTACTTATGACAAATCTCATTTAGCTGAAATGTTTTATTCTCTCTCAATTTTACTTTTCTGACAATCTTCTGTTGCATCTTCAACAATCTTCATTCCTTACACTTAAAAAAGTCAAACTCTTCTCCTTTTACATGACAGATGCTCAACCCTCTGTTGTCCAATGCTCTTTTTGTTCACCAGCTTGAGCTCATTCTTCTTCATCTTCCATGGATTTGTGTCAAATTATACTCACAGTAAAAAAAAATTAGGGAGGTGGAAATAATTGGGGAAATATTTCCTTCCAATTTTCTCAGAATGAAATCGTTAATGGTAACAAAGTGTTTCTTGAGGAAAGAAAACAAACAAGAACTTTTCTTTTCAGGTGAACACATTTTACCTTCCTTCTCTTCTTTCCTTTGGTCCAGCCATGGAATTATAAAAATCGATTTGTCACAGAGCTCTAATAACTACCCAAGAATCTGCAAGGAACTTGGCAATTCCCACAGAAATGGCTATTCAATCAAACAACCTTGCCTCACAATAATCTACCAAGAGCATGAGGAGGGACGCTGCACATGCGACTTGCCTGTAAACAGTACTGGGTTTTAAGAGCATCCACATTCTTCCATTTCACTGTAGCTGTCTGCCCTCTGACTCAGAGCAATCCTGTGGCTTCCAGATAGAGAGATTACACAGGGATTACTGAATGGAAGTATTGCAACTTTGAAAAACTAGGTTTTAATGTACCCTAGTCAAAGTATTTTTGAAAGGAAATATAATGCCTCAAGTGACTGCTATTTATTTCGCCAGCCAGTGTGAAATCACAATCTGTAACCTCAGAGAGGCGGTGGCATTTGTGTGAGAACACCCTTGGGTCTGTACTCCTATCTTTTAACACTACCAGCAACTTGGAACACAAAAGGAGCATGTTACTGGGTGAAGCCAATGTCAAATCAAGAACGTACATTAGAAAAAGGCCTACAGACAACATGCAGTTCATTCTCATTTGTTGTGTTTTTAATATGATGCAGTAAGGGACACATTCTCTTCTTGATACACAGGCTTAATTCCACTGTACTCATAATAGGATTGTGTAAACACAGCTATGGTCAAAGAACAAACATTTATCTCTTCAGCATGTCAGAGAATTTTGCAATCTGGCAGTATGGATAGATGCTTAAACTCAGAACCCAGTAAAAAACATTACTTTTCTCACAGGAACTGAAATGTTGTCTATCTGGAGTCACTGCACCCATTCAAATGGTATTTAACCAGAAATTGTCCAATACTGACATGTTCTTCTGTTGAAGTTCTCTCAAATGAGTCACTAATTTCTGACTATAATGCCTCAGAGATTACGAAGGGCATTGAAATAGTCTGATTTCATTGTCTTCTGAAGTTTAAAATCACAAGATGATAGCCGCTATGGCAAGGAATCAAGATTTTATAATATAATGCTGTTATACAAAAAAACCCTAAAATTAAGCTGAGAATGGTACTTCTCCCTGAAGGTGGGGAAGCATGCTGGAAGGAACAGCATCCACTTCAGAGGGCAAAAGCCCGTATGATATACCCAAGGGTGACAACACCTAAATGGGCAAGACAGACACAGTTTCAAAACAATCTCTGCCCCTGCAGACTCCAGCAGGTGTAATCATTCATTAATCTCCCATCACTGAAAATGCTGTGGCCATAATGAAGAGCATCAAACACATTTTCCTTCTTGTTAGTCATTACTACTGTATTCCCAGGAAGAGGAGATGATCGTACACAAAACCACCCTGTCTCCACTTCATCCCTCCACTGGGGAATTATAAAATCATCATTAGGTTGGGAAAATATTTTTACAGCAGTGAAGTAACATCAGTGTACGTGAGAGTGCTTTCCTACTTCTAAACAGCTTCCTAAATCAGGTATGTCAGTGTAGACAGAGAACAGAAAGAATCCACTGAGCTGAAAACAGCCACTGGCAAAAGCAACCACATCATTTCTCAAATTTCACATCAGATATCAGATCGTCTCTCACAAACATGTTGAGCCCATCTGAAAACTGGTTGTGTGTCTGGTCCTCCATTTACCTGCTGGGAAATAATTTCCTCAACCTCCTTGCTGTGATGGTTAACACCATCCCTTCTCCAGTCAAAACTTAGTTGTGGTCAGGTAAACCCTTTGATTTCAGCAACAAATGGCTCTTCCCCCTCTCTTGCACTTACTTCTCTGATGTATTTACTGGCAGCAGGCATATTCACTCTAAGCTTTCATTTTGGGGAAATGAGCCTAGATCTTCTAGTCCTCACTCAACCCACCTGTTCTTCTGTTGTTCAAAATTTCTTGAATACAAATGGTGTAGTGCCCTGTGTGGGGACTTGAGCAATGGCTCCTTCAAAATCTTGCCTTTAAAATGACTTGCCTAACATTTCCTGGGATGGCAATCCTGCTCTTACACTACCACTCATTTCATCTGAATGATCAGCAGGCATAAGACTTTCTCTTGTCACTGCCACGTTGTATAATTACGAAATGTTTTCTTGTTATTAAACATACAGATCTCCAATTTTGCACTTACATCCCACTGTAATTATTCCATCCCTCGGTCATCAAGGGATTTTCCTATATTGCCCTACACTCCTCTGCATTGATAGGACTTTCTGAATGTTTGTAATTACTATTTTTTTGTTTTCCCAGTTCTACCTGCCAAATTCACTAACAGTATCACAATGCACCTACCCCAGCACACAACACTGAACTTGGGATTCCCAGCAAGCATAGGCCAGGTCTTGCAGGTGAACAAGACACGTATGGGCACGATTGTGTGTCTGCAGCACTGGGGCTCATTGCTGACAGTGCCAACAGTGAGGTCGCAGGAAAAGTAGGGCCCAAGCACTGCAAAACAGTTACAATCCCGTACAGAGGGTCCTGAATGTCTGCATTCAGGCTTCAGTAAAATGTTTCTAAATCACGTATTTTACTAATTTGCTTTTCTTTGAGTGTTCCTGGGACTGAGGTAGAAACACTGTTATTCAAAAGTCCTTTGAATACCTGGAACCTCTCCAAGACTAACCTTTCTTTATATACAGTACAAACAAAAGATGGTTTTAATTGCAGCACAAAGGTTCCGCATTTCTTCATCTGATCAGTTGTCATTTCAACTCTGCCACATGCTGAAAATGCAATTAAAATATTTTTCCACATGCACCCACTCTCTGGCAGGAGAGACAAGTCAACATACAAAATGATGCCATTGCTGAATAATGACAGGATACCGAGTGATTGATACCAGCGCCTGGAACTTCAAGGTAACTGTAATGTGCATTCTAATGCCATACATTTCACCATAACAAGCCCTCTCAAGATTATTAATGACTACAGGATTTTTTTAATGATGGCTGCTAAATAATGGATGACATAAAGGGCTGAATATTGTTTTCTATTATAGCAAACAAATTTATTGATGGCTTCACTGCAATTGCAATGGAAATACAGAGAGAAAACAAATACATTTCAATATTCACCCCATTAATTACAGGAATTGATACTTTCACAAAATAGTCTTCTGGAGTTAACACCACAACTGACTGACAGGTTTTCTTTTCAAAAAACAATGTCTTTATGCTATGTCTATGATTTCTAAAAGAATAGAATAATGTTCCTCAGGGAACTGCATGCTGCTTTTGGGCAAAGGCTTGTACCCTGAGGGACTCATGTAATTCAGAACGGGCTGACAGAGTCCTCCTAAGTAACAGCAGCTGAAATACACAAACTCTGGGGCAAGAACCCCAAGAAAAAACTCATGTTAAGAAGCAGAGGCTATGATCCCACAGACTATAAATGGGCCCTTCCACTGACAGGCTTACACCCAACGCAAGCACAGGGTATGGGGAAATGATACAGAAAGCAGCCCTGCTGCTCAGAGATCAGCCTCTTGGAGAAGAATGAAGGACATTCAGGTTTAGCACACAGCGAAGCCTGAAATAATGATATACTCTACCAGTGACAAGTAGGACTATGCTAAGCTATGCAGCTTCCATTTCAGTTGATTCATGTCACATCAATGATAAGCAAACAGCAAGCACGCAGCTGTGGACATGCCCTGCTGGTTTGCTGTGGTGGAGAGGGTTCTGGGTTTCCTTCTCCAGGTTAAGTCAGTCCTGCAAGCACAAGGACTGAGATAACATCTTGACTCTGTTCAGCTGCACAGATTGAGGAGACCCTACCCAGGATATTAGACAAACAGAAGACTAAGCCAGCTGTCTGATAAAGATAATGGGTTTAGACTTTGGGGTTTTTTTCTTACTTTTTGGTAAGTAATTTAAATGCACAAACACTTCAAGGAAGTACAAAGAATTTAATAAAAATCTACAGTAACTCTTGTCTCCAGTAACACTCCTAATAAAACTCTGCAATGACAGAAGGTCTCAGTATAATTTATGCCCTGTGTACGTTCCCACTTTCAGTTGTTCTTGGACAGAACTCACAGGCAGAAAGCATTTTTTCATATCAAATAGAGCTGTACTCAAAACTAGCCACCTATTTTTAACCTTGATGGGTGCTAAATCAGAATGGGATAAGTAGAGAAGAGAGCAGAAAAAGCACTGTTGAGCTCAGGAAAGCAGTCGCCCAACACTGGTGTTAGGAAAATGAGACCCAAAAAAATCCCAATGCTGGAGAAGCTGGTGGAGTACACATCTCACCACCATCATCAGCCCTGGAGAAACCACATACTGTGATATCAGTGCCCGTAGGTCTTGGAAAAATGGGCCACCTACTTGTCTGTAAACATCTGGAGAAAGGACAGGAAATGTTGCTGCTAACCCAACTGCCTTGCACAGACCTTCTCAACTCCTCTCCTCTCCACTCCGTATGTTCCTTTTTTGCCTGATGTCTTATTTCCTCTCTTGTCTCTAGTTTTCTTTCCTTCACTGAAATTAAAAAAGATAGAATAGACCAATACCTAATTTGACTTTAATATTAGTTTGGCTACTCTATAAAACAGACAATGCTATTGATCTAGATACCAAGCTTTACGTTGTACAAAATGTCAAACTTTTTAAATACAGTGGTATAACAGATTAATGCCAAATTATAAATGGTGGATGTATCATAAAAAACAAAACAAAAACAAAAACAAAAAAAAAACAAACAAACAAAACAACAACAAAAAACCACCAACAACCACCCAAACCAAACCAAAAAACAAACAAAACCCCACACACACACACAAAAAAACAACTACCACCATGTAGACAACTTCCTTCTCTTTTTATCTGGAAGCTAACAGGAATAAGTTACTTGGAAGAAATGCAAAAGCATTTGAATATTTTTAGAATTATGCAATAAATTATAGTGGTTTTGTCAGTTTGTATATAATGCAGAAGCTGAAATAAAATGGCCTTAAACCCACCTCAGCCTTATCTGTGCTGAAAAGATAATAGGCAGGACAATACCCAAGAGAGGTGAGAGGAGGCATGCTTTTGGATGCCATGCAAACAGCTTCTGTCATCCCCCAGGATGGTTATGTGGTTGCTCGTCTGGCCCCACCTCCATCCCAAGCTCCCACAGAGCTTTCAGAAGTCCTGTACCAAACATTTAGCTTCAAATCAGCAGTTCCCACTTCCAGTTCTAGTCACCTCCTGGGTTTTATTACACCACTAACATACCTCCTAGAAACCAGAGAGCTTCTGGTGTGACAAATTGCTGTGAAGAGCAAGATAGAACCGTTGTTCCTTGCAAGCAGTTTAGCAGCACAACACACCCCTAAATGGTCACTGCATATTTGGGAGGTCCAGGCATGACTCTGTGAGGAGCCAAGTGAGATTTGGTGTTTCTTCCATAGGCCACAGGTACACCCACAGAGCATGGCATGTCTTTAGTAGGCATCCTGCACTGGTGCCCATTCCACCACCTGCATGGTTACCATTTTTCATCTCTCCCACACTGCTCACCTACCTAAAGAAAGTCTTTTCTTTTTATAATGTGATATTTGAGGAAGCAGAATTCAACAGAAGTTTCAAGATTCTGCTTTTGATCTTTCCCAACTGAGAGATTTCATTATTCCTGAGATGGTACAGTAATCTAACATTACAAATGACAGTCACAAAGGGAATAGCAGAGCTGAGGTACCTTCTTATGGAGACAGGTATTTTGTGGCAGGAATTCAATGCACCCTACCAGACATACAGGCAATGGTTTTTGGGTTTTTTTTATATTTACATCAGACCTTTACCATATTAAACATATTGAGGTTAATTCATCTTCTCCTCTACTCCTACTTGAAAAGATACTGGAAAGACTTGGAGAGGGTCCCCCAGCTCCCACATTTAGGGGTTCCAACAGTCCCTAGGTTTTGTGTCACCTACATCTTGCTATGACCCTCCTCTACATTCTTAGACATCTGCCTCAAATCCAGACACACCATGAGGTACTAAAGGCAATCACTCAGCAAGGTGTTTAAGCCGATGTTTGTCATGCTCAGTTTTTGGTTTGCAACTCACTATCCTGTGCTTAAGTGTTCACTTGAAAGGGGATGGATGTAAGAAAACGGTAACTCTTCAAAGCCTTTTACTACCTCCTGACTTTCAAATCAACACAAATTGATTTCGTTTTTTTATTATTCACTTGCAAAATTCTAAGTGTTAACTGACCCCCAGGGGTACAGAAAAACTGAAGGTGTCCAACAAGAAAATACCTTCTGTATCGGCATGCCTGAAATCTCAACAGCTAGGTCTTTGCACCAGCTTATTCTGGGGATAGTAAGACAGATGGTAGAAAGCCAAAACAACACAGTTTGATCAACAGAAAATCTTTCAGCTTATACATGGACATTGATAGGGAACAAATAAGGAAAAACTATGATGTCATTTCAGAGTCCCTTTCCTGTTCATAAGCTCTTATTACGAATTGTCCTCACAGAACACTGTATAATTTACTCAGCCAAATTAAAAAGACGGAGCACGTCATGGAAAATTAGAAAGCAAAGTAATTAAATTAGAAAATGGAATTTGTAAGTAATAAATGCCCAGAAACTATTAGAGAGCTAACGCAAGATGAGAAGGGAAGAAATGTTTATATTTAATTCCAAACAATAAGATTTATGACTAAAGTGATGGAAGAAGCTAGATGATGGCTTGTTTAATAAAAAAAGAAAGAGGTCACTAAATCGATACCTGACTAAGAGCTGGAATGACAGGTTGCCATAACATTAGAATGATCTATAAATTTGCTTTCTCAGTTAAATACATCACTATATTAAAATGGGTCTCATTAGAAAGACTGCCTAGTAACATAAAAAGAGGGAAGCTAAATGAAAGGAAGGAAAGTATTAAAAGGAGAAAAACACTTTGGAGAATTGCGTGCCTCAATATGCAAAAATATTAGGGCATGATAGCAAACCCAGGTGCAGCACAAGTAATGATTCCAGTAGGAATTCTCTCCGAACAGCTTGCAGAAACAGGTCTTAGTTTGCCAGGAGGAGTCAGTGCTTCACTAGAGAATGCTTTCCTTACTCACCTTCAGGTGAAACAGATCTAAGGATCTCAGCCCAAGCTCTGAAGGACAGGAGCTCTCCTTGCAGAATGTCACCAAACAAGAAGTTAGGTGCAGCGAAGCATGGGCTGGTCCAGGATGGATCTGAATGTCCCCTCTCCACTAGGGACAACTGCTCACTTGAGATCAGCCCGTGACAGGGATGTTGCAGTGTAGGGAGCCCTGCACAGCAGCCACACATCTCTCCTCAGTCTACAGGTGACAAAGAGGAGTCTTTCCATGTCTCTCAGGGTCTTGAACTTCACAGCTTCAAAATTAAAAGGGTGGAACAAGAGTGGTCAGAGTAGCTCCTGAGGAGCTACATGAAGGCATTGTGAAGAAAGTGACCAAGTAGATGAGACAAGTGAGAAGGGTCCTGTAACCTGTCAGTAGCTTTATCAGAAGTGTGTGGGTTAAATATTGGGAAAAAACACCCTTTGAACAAAAATTCACTTAATTGCTGCTCCAGAGTAAGAAAACCAAAGTGAAATTCCAGTCAATTTTAAACATGCAAAAATACATCCAAAAATTCCTGACAAGTCAAAATCATCTTATTTCTAAAGCAAAACATTTTCATGTCCATTAAAAAAAAAAAAAAAAAAAAAAAAAAAAAAAAATTCCACTGTATTTTTGGAAAAGCAAAACAGGTGCAGAAGCAAAGTGTTTGTTTTCAAGTTAAGCAAAACGTTTCATCTGGCACCACAAATCATTTTCCCCCAAAATACATCTCTTCAGCAATGGAATTTAAAAAGTGAAATAAAAATAACCTAATTATTCGCATAACTGTAACCTGAAAGAAAGGATTTCCAATATGTCAGCAGCAGAAGATGAGAGAGCTGAATTCAAAACAACATGGAAGGGTGGGGATTTGGAATTAATCTGAAGAAGAGCTAGCTTTGCCATCATTCACATAATCTCATTAGAAAGCCATATTCCTTTAGCAATACTTTGTTTACTTCTGCTTTGCACTTGTCAGGTTAGAGTCTGTGACATCTGGGGGTCTCCCCTGGAAGTGTAGCACATAATGACCAAATGATTTACTAAACACATGAAAGCCTGTCATTCAGACTTAAAATATTCTTATTTACACATTCAGAAGATTATGCTCAGAAAGAAATAATAATTATAGTGCCTAGGTGAAGGAACAAGAGATTTGAGAACTAGTCCGCAGCATGTACGAACACACGCTGGCTTTTCATGGACAGGACAAATGAGAAATGTTTGATATAATTTACATTCCTGTTAGTTTTACAATTGCTCTCACAGCTTGACAAGACCAACCTTCAAAAGCTTCTCACTGTGTAATAGTGAGAGAAATACTAGTTTGACATCTCTGTTAGAGTAATTCTGTAATGATCTCAAGTCCAATCCTTGTAACAAGTGAACACGCACCAGTAAGTTCTATTTTCCTAGTAAGGTGTGATTAGAAGAACAGAAAGAGGGATATTTAAATAAAAACATTCCCTAGAAATACATAAATGGGGAGAATGAACTAGAAGGAGGGGAACAACACCTTTCATTGTTACAGGGATGCATCTCACCTCTCAAGAAACACCCTGGGAGCACACACGTAAGCTTCAGTTTCTAGGAAAGCCTCATTTTTGCTTAAAGTTAGGAGTAGTAGTAGCTCCACATTTGTCTCAGTCAGCTACATTTACTGACAGCACTGAGGTTACTCGCATGAGTAAACCTCTGAAAAAATCATCTCTGTCAAGCAACTCATAAAACATCACCACTTTCAGAAAATGTTGCTTTCAAACACTGCAGAGAGGACACTTGTATTGACCTCATTAAAGGGCTTCTGTGTCCGACCAGCTGTCGTTGAAAGAGATGGTCAGAAAGGTCAGTAGTTACTTGGTGTTACAAAATGCTCACAGAAAGACCCAACTTGATGCACTACATCTTCAAAATCCCAGAGGATTTCGCTCAGGCACCTTCCCCACGCACAGAGATAGACATGCTCAGGGTGCATGTTCCCAAGAACCAAAATATCCGACTAGAAAACACTATAATAGGCAACAGATGCAGAAGTGTAACAGGAAATTAAGATGTTCTTTGGGAACATGGGAATAAATGGGGCTTTATGCAAGAAATAATCATAATACAACTGCTCATTTATACACAACAGCCTTCAATTATCAAACATTTAAGTAAGAGGCAAAACAGCTCTGAGAAAAAGTGGCCTGACAAAGAGGGACCTACTGGAGGAACAAGGAGCCTGTGCTTTCTCTTGCTGCAACACAGCCAGTCCAAGCTGTGGTATCTGTCCCTCATGAAGGCTGGGGCGGACTCACAAAGGCTTTGGCATAACAAACAAGCATCACCATCTACAATCAGCAGGAAGGAGAAAGCTCCTCCAGAAGGCAAATTGGAACAGGAGGAGAAACTTAACACAGCTCTTCCAAGCATCGTCTCTATGAGACCTTCTCTCCTTCCTCTTCACTGACATCAGTATTAGATAGAGATCAGGAAGTTTTGCCCATCCTTCATAATTCACCAAACATTTCATAATAGCTTCAGATTTTTATTTCATCTCAGGCTGAATTTTGTTCCAACTTTTAAGTGGATCACAAAAAGGGTTCCTCAATAACCACACTCTGAACATGGAGGCAAGCAATGATCAAAACGTGTTCAGCAACTTTTTCTGTCAAAAGCCCTTTTCAGCACAGAACCCTTTTCAATCATAAGGCTGAGTCTACTGGGTTCCATTAGGTGAGACCTAGGGTCCACTGACAGAGATTGCAACCCACACCAATGTTTCCATCTTCCTCTTCCTGCACCTTGGAGTCATTCAGCCCCAGCTCTCACATAACCTGGATTCCTATCCTGTAACACTGACAGCAGCCAGAAATCTCCAGACTTCCCCTAGATCCTCCCCCTATAAATATAAATACAAATAGTGTGGTGTCCTTGAAACTAGCTGGTTTCCAAGGGGACATGAGGAAAAAGCAACTCAGAAGGAGAAAGAATGCAAGTGGAAATTGCAGAGAAAAATACCAACACAGGTCAGGAAAGTACCGTGGTTTTATAGTTGCTGTGCATCAACCCTCAACTCCCTCTGGCTCTGCTCATGCTGCTCCATATCTACCTGAACTACCTTTACAGTTGGGTTCTGGTCCCAGCCTAGCTGCAATGATACACTTCTCCCAAAACAGGCTAAACATTCACTTAAGAGGTAGGAGAAATTATCCTACTCTGAGCGCTGCATAGACACGGCTAGACCCAAAACAGCAAGAGCACAGTGGTGGTGACACTACTGAAAATCATTATCCATAACTTGGATTATTAGTTCTAAATTTGTGGATGACATGAAATTTGGGGGAGCAGGAGATACAGCAGGAGCTTGGAATACATAACTTGCAGATGTCCCTTTCAACCTAATTTTTTCTATGATTCTAGGACACACAGACCAACATGGTTAAGAGCTTCCACTTCTGCTTGTGGTAGCCACCACCAGCTGCTTTTTCCTGGCCAACTGAAAGTTGGACGGACAAGCTAAGTCTACCCTCTGACTCTTTGCTACATTGCAATCCCATTTCACATAAGTACACTAATTGCATGATCCGGGCATGTGGGAAACACTAGTTCTGTGCCTAATGACACTGAGATAATTGGCTGGCATATGGCACCATAAAGGCTGATCCCAGCAGCATCAAAGCGCTATTTGTTACCTCCCAGAACTGGGTGTTGGCAAAGACGAGCAGTGATTGCTTTCAGAACACCATTTGTCTAAATAGGAAGCCTTAGGACTCTTCTGGGCATGAAACGTCCACAGCTGCACATTTATTCAGCAGGAACACTTTAATCTTCCACAGCCTCTGTTAGAATGAGTTATTTGGTTGTGGATAGTTAAGAAGAGGTGAGCAACAGCATCACAGTCTGTAAAGGTGGAGAAGCGGATCCATAGTCAAAATACTGTTTTACTGGGAAAAAGGAGAGTTCCAGAAATGTTAAAAATGTACGTCACCAAAAACATTGTGGATCTGTTGGAGTTACACCTACAGTGGATCTTCCCAGATCATATTTGCTGCTCAGAAAATAATAAGAAATAAATTTAAGAAAAACATTTGGTGTAGTGCAATATGCTCAGAAAGCAGTGCAAAACCAGCTAGTCTGAATACAGCCCAGAAGAGTGTGACACAGTGTTGACAAAGCATTAAGTAAACAAACTACCTCAAGTCAATGCATGTCCATTGGTGGGATATACTGTACTGTAGAATTTACAAACAATTTGTCCAAAAAGATCTGTTTCTTTTGCTACATCATGTTCCAGGAATTAAGAGAAAAGAAAAAGAGGGAAAAAAATTGATTCAGTGCTGCTGCAACAGAAATACGCCATTTGACTGGGTAATGCAGAATACAAGCTAAGCATATTCAAAGGCTCTTTGACATCCCATTTTTTTCCAAAACAATACAGACAGACAAGCAAGTTTAAATCAACAGCATATATTGCTTCGCATGATGATTCAGAATGTAGAAGGACAAAGCTCATCTTCAAAACTATTATCTTTTCTTCTCAGGGAGCATTATTTTTACAACTCCAGCAAGCGCTATCTATTAAACCCTCCGCTTATCGGTATTGTTAATTTGTTGCATGAATAATGAATATGCATTCTTGTCTGAAAGCAAAACTCAGAAAGACAGAGGAATAAATTAGGGAAGTAAAATTGTATACCTAAGGTGACATGAGCCTACCACCACTCTGAACCTAGAAGGGGTCCCTTTCCCTCCTCTCCTTGGGTCTCTAGGGCAGGATCCACACTGGGAAGTGCCCAGCACATATGCAGTGCTACTGCCGGTTGTAAGCCCTGTGGTAGTTATTTCCCCAGCTGCAACAACTTCTACTACCTATGGTTAAGCCACCCAACAACAGCCAACGACCTCAAGGACTTTTCACAATACTAGGGACCAGGAGGTGAAGATGCACAGAGACAACAACCTTTTAGGTAAACTATAGGCAAAGACCACCCTCATCATGGAGCACCTTTTCATCCTCCTCCCAGTCAGCAGGGCTACTCCTGAATAAACACAACCAATGCTCAACAATACACCTCTATGTCCATCTGTCAGGAGGACGTGCTGGCGTCAGGCACGATGGAAGGATTCTGGACACAAAAGGCCAATGACAAGGAAACTAACAGTGGGCTGTGGTCCTAACCTTCCTGGTGACGTCTGCTCTGCATGAGGCTCCTGCTCTGCGCCAGCTCTACAGTGCCATATGTCTATTTATACTTTATGCCGTGCACCTATTGGCATGTGCACAGCTGATGCATGAGGTGCTGGCATGGAAGTCAGAGAGGCCTGGGGTCTCCTGACAAGCTTTCTGATGTCAGTTTATTTTCCCCGTGCTGACAGATATATTCCTAAAGCCCACAAGAGCTAAACTCAACACATGCACTTTTCTCCAGACCTTTCCTGGTCTTGCTTTAAATCTCTCCATAAAGTTGAAATACATTTTCAAGAATTTGCTGAGAGATTCTGGGGTTCAGTCTTCTTTTATATATGGGCCCTCCTTCACCCACTGGGGGCAGGAGGAGCTCAAGCTCTCTCTGAGGACACCCACCCATCCCCAACCAGCTTTCCCTTGGTTTTATCTGATGGAAGGACTCCCTCGGCTCAGTGCAGGGCTTTCTGCAGCTGCATTCAGGAACAGGATTTCTATGACTACATATTACACAAGAGTTATGAGTCATCTCTTTTGAAGAGATAGATTTTATACAAGAAAAAAACCCCAACTATTTTATACAAGAAAAAAAAAAACACCGCTACAGTATTTGGGACCAGACAAATGACATTCACTGCACATCCACTGGTTTTGGCCAGAGGGATCCTCATCTCCCTCCCAATGACAAACCAAAAGCTTCCTTGTGACAAAGAATCCCTCAAGAGAGAAAACTGTTTTGTCCAGGAACCACATATCTGCAGACAGTGGTGCTCCTCGTACCCCAAACTGGATAGATTGAGCCTGCATTAGTTCTGTGCATGCATATTTATGTTTTGTCAGTGGAAAGATAGACGGGATATAAAAAGAACAGCTTCATATGAGAAAGAGCCGTCTGCCTGCTTTGTCCATGATGTGGTCATTTGTCATTCACTAGATATTACCTACTGCCCAAGGAAAAATATGTCATAAATATGGGAAGGTTTCAGACCAAATGTTTGATGCGCTTGGATAGGAAATGAGGATGAAAAGAAGCCATATGTGTCCATTAAAAATGCACACACCACATTATAAAGGATGGTGAAAAATAACCACAAATCTGTTATCTCAGCAACATACCATTATTGCGCCTTCAAAGCATATCCAGTAGCACAGGTTGTGTCGCTTTTCTGACACCCAATAACTGAAGACATTTCCCAGCAGAAGCATTAGGACAGAGGATCCATGAGAAACTTGATGGTTTTCTGCTGAACATTTTTAAGGAAAAAGGAATTTTTTTTTTTCCTACTTGATTTGGTAGATATTGGCTTAGGGCTCTCATGAGATTTTTCTGTCACCTAAATTTAATGATTACATGTTTTGAGGGGGAAATTAAACAACAATACTTCTGTCAGTGAGCATGCTTGGCTTACCTTAACAGAAAAGATACAGCGATCGAACTCTGATAAATGTTATACCTGATGATTATTGCATTAGCATCATTTTTATATCCATGAACTAAATCATAGGCATGTCCTCGTGACTCAACATTTGCCATCTGAAATGGATGGCTAGAATAAAAACGTAACAGTAAATTAAGAAACAAATTGCATGGTAGAAAAAGGCCAAGCAGCTACACAAACAGCTATGAATTAAAAAGTCTACCACCATAGTCCATGCAAATCAGATCAACTGTAACCATTCGACTAGATTAACAGTAATTTTTTTCAATTTACTTGATTAAAACTAGCAGGCGTGCGTCATACTGATATTTACTGGGTGAAAAAAAAGGTGGTGCTCAGGCCTGGGTCCTGGCTGAGTTCACGAGTCAGAGATGCAGCCAGGAGTGTTCATCGTGCATTTTAACAGAACATACAGTTCAGCCACTAAATGTAAACTCTGGTCGAGATGACTCTGTCCAATACTTTGAGTCTCCGGGTGGTAAGCAGCTAGTCCTGACAGCAGCCAATTCCCTTTTCCTAGCAATCAGCAACTGAGTTTACAGTGGCAGTTTTATCTGCAGTGTTTTGCACTCTCAAAACTGAAACTCTAAAATCCATCTCCATCAAAAAGCTGGAATAGCCATAAGGCAGTGCTTAATGCATAATTAGTGCCATGTAAAATGTCTGAGACTAATTTCTCAGCTGATGTAAAACAGCTAAACTCCACTGGAGTTTACTGAGATATTTTGTCCATTTATAGAAGCAAAGGAACATCACGCCAGTTTCTTCTTGTTTGACTGAAGCTACTCACTTTCAGCTCTGTCAGCTACCTTCAAATATTTTGATTAAAGTTTTTCTAAGTGCGGAGGAAGGGATGGGTGAGGGAGCTGAGTAAATTATGGATTGTCATTTGGTTTCTGCCAACTTAAATCTGGTTCAGTTCACATGGAGGAGGTTGTTTTGATGGTTTCCTAACAGCCCATCAGAAGCCATAGAAAATAACCATTCATTTTTTCACTCCTGATTCTTCAAGACAGGATCTGTGCTGGAGGGTGAAAAGCCATATACTGTGTGTCAGGACTAAACACCTAAAAGCAGGACCGCTCACGAATGCCAAGCGGCTTTCCCCTTTTCTCTTGGTGTTGCCCAGGCAAACCACCAAACCAACTTAAGAAACACAACAGCATATTTAGCTCACAGCCACTCTCAATCAAGATATGGCCAACATGCAAATGTGCTGTGGTTACATTTACACACAGTTCTGCAGACTGTTGTTATGCGAGCTGTGCAGTAGTCCTTGAGGACTGAAGAGAACCCAGGAGTACCTCCCCACTCACCTGCCACAATCCCTTCAGTGCTTATGCAGGTTAAGTGCAGTGTAACTACTAAACGTAATGCAGTTTCCTTGATTTAAATGCCACCGCCAGCACTGGGCATAATTAACACTATTAAGCTCCTCTGTATTTAGGGTTTGCCGAGTGGTCCTAGCAAGGAAAAGCCTCGAGCTTTCTTCTCCTAGGGAAGGAGCTAAGAAGAGACGCATTTCAGAACACATTATTAAAAAAAGGAAAAGCCTACACACCAGCTTGCAAGCCAGAGCAAACTTCTTCCACTGATTAAAGCAGGTCTACCACATCAGCACCGCTGAGTCAGAGCACCAGATCAATTCTAGAAAAGCTCTGTGTAACAGCCAGCAGCAATGAGGAAGGTCACACACAAAGTTACTGTGTCATGCCTTCAGGATAGGGCTTTTAAATAAACCATGAGGATCGTTTGTAGCTGTTCTTAATATACACTTTCCTTTCTGTTCACCCCCAAGCCTGGTGGACAGAGTCTTGGGAAAGCAAGGAATTAATTAGGAGAGGTGGAAATTTGAATTCGTCAGCCAGCAGTGTCAAAAACAAAAATGAGGTGCAATTTTTATACCTGATCCCTTCACTCCTGTAATTCTGCGGTGAAACAAGCAGCCAAAGATGAAAGCCCATGCTGCATCCTTAAACAACTGCTCTGCACACTCTGTCAAAGGTGATGAAGGGCAGAAACTCTCCTTATTTCAGGAAAACGTAATTCTCTGTACAGGTGCAGAGACCACCAATAACACTAGGCAGGCAGCTTGAGAGACTGGAGAAGGAAAGGGGCACCAATGAAGCAAGCTGCTCCTCTAACAGCTCTCCAGGACAAAGCAGACTCCTCATTGGCTATAGAAGCTCAAAGACCCTCCCATGGACAATGTGAGAGCCAAGACCCTCCCATGGACATGTGAGAGCAGACAGCCCACCCCCCACCTTGTCCCTCTGACACACGGACCACTGCAGCTGCAGACCTCCGTGCTAACCACACCTAAAGCCCTGTCCATCCAAAATCACCCTGATATGGTCAGCATCCAAAGGAGACCAACTGTCTGTAAGCCTTTCCACCCTTCAAAACCCATGAATGTGTTTTATGACACCAGCCACTGCTTTTTATCATTAAAATTCTCATGGCTTTTTCAAACCTTTGTTTTAGGTTTTAAGCTTTTTCAGACTTGCAGTTTGTTTGTTTTTCACAAGTAGGTTCTAACATTTTGTACTTTCTCAGGAGCTTCCTTTCATAACCACATCACTGAGGGTTCTGGGGCTTTGGGACAAACCCAATTATTTTGAAAGTTCCAATAAGATGCATGAGTTTATAATCAATGATGATATCAAATGTACATATTAAATGGCCTGTGAACATTTACCTCACAAAGTTACACATATAACACTTCAAGAATGATTTCACATAACCAGTGACACTAAAAATATCATACACTGCTCAATACAGTTATTAATAAGAAGGGCTCCAAGCTGCAGTGAACAAGCTTTTCATCATACATACCATCAATCTGAGCAGTTACTTCTGATGACTGAAAAGTTACAGAAATGTTCCTGCCACTAAAGGCAGGCTTTTCTGATGGGGCATCTGACAGTAAATATTTGAAAGAGTGAAATGAATGGTGAAGCTACCACTGACCTGTTTCAGTACCTTTTTGCTGGTCTTGATTTTGCTAAGGTGTGCAAAGGCGCATGCCCCAAAAATCAAGAGAAGGATGTAAAGAAATAACACAAACTACGTGGGTCTAATCAGCAGGAGTAATTCAGACTATTAGACTTGTGAGTTCTCATACACTGCCAGACTGAGGCACATGACAGCTGCTAGAAGGACCTCCCAGCCCACATCAGAGTGCCTTTTGCATGGAAGCCCAGCACAAGGGGAAGGATGGCATGCAAAGCTTATCTTGACATGAAACAGGACTCAGCTGAGGCACACACCCAGAGAGAGAAGGGAGAAAGCTTCCTCAATCTCCTAAAGCTCAACATGGCCTTCTTTATATTAAGTACTATCAAGAATATGCCTGTCTGAGTCTTACAAGTATCAAGAAAAAAAAAAAAACACCACCACAAAATGTTACTGTTTCAGAATGAAGACAAACATAAAAAAACAAATCAACTCTTTTCATCAGTTCGGGTTTTTCCCCAACAAACATGGTCTATTTGGACGTGCTATGACTGAGAACCATAAGCAAATCCCAGCAGAAGTTGTATTAGAACTTCAGCTAAATCAGCAATATTTACAGTTTGAATATAAAAATCAGGAATCAGTTCCAGTGAATAGATAAAGCACTTTTGGTCTTAAACCCAGCATTACATAACTAACTGAAATGATTAATCCATATTACTGCTTTTGTTTCTTCTTGTTACACAACAAGCAATAACAAATATTTTATCAATAAGAATGCAGGTGGATAAGAAAGTCTGTGAGGTTTTGGTTTGGATTTAAGCAAGGCATTTTCATTTTATTCAAGGCAGGAAAAAATGTGACTCCTCAGTTTTCTGTGAGTGGAGCCTTTGATAATTTTACTACTAGTAAGCCCTGTGATTTTCTGCAGGCAAATTTCACAAGCAGCAATGTGAGCTGACACAGAGTGGGCAGTGCCAGCCTGTTAGTTCATAAAAATAAGTTCTGCTCTGCTTTTATGGTGGTTTCCTTGAACTCCACAAAGCTGGACTGAAAGCATGTGCTCAATAGTTAGACTAACTGACCAGGAATCAAGACTTGTGCATTCTAGAGTCTCTTACTAACTCATTCCATGAATGCAATAAAGTCATGTGGCTCTCCCATATGGTTGTCTCCCTGACTTCACAATGACGCTCCACCATCAGCATTCCATAAAGAGGATACTGGGGCTCAGTCAGATGAGGTTTATGGTGTTCTTTAAGGTTCCTACGTGAAAGGTGCTGCCATCAATGTTTCTAACTGTAGTGCCTTAAAATGCAGCACTCACACCAGAATGTGCTCTATTGCTCAAATCAGTACAAAGTAAAAACAAAAAGAGGTTCACTTATATATATATAGAAACATTTAGGTGACAAATATTTGGGTTCTGTTAATATTGATCTTTAGAGTCTTGACATGAATCAAGAACAGATTTGAGGATAGAGCAGTAAAACCCAGATGTTGTGGCTTTTAGCTCTATACCTTACCTGACCACACCAAAAAATTCCATGTTTTATTTATTTGTGAAGAAAACCCTGAAAATAAACTAGATTTGCTTTCCAATACTTCTCACAACTATACCTTCTGTATGCGTGAGCCCTAATGACAGTGGGTAGAGGCAACAAGATATGTTGCAATAATATCTAACATGAAGAAGCTTATTTATCATCTTTGAATGCCAGCCTCATTGCAGAATCTCAAAGTTTGGTATTTTCCCAAAAGAGCTTTGAGAAGTCTCTAAGTTTTTTTGTCCCATGAATCTGATATTGGCAAAGATTCATAGCACGAATAAGACAATATTATGCAAAGCAAACCAATTGTTCTTAGCCTCTCAATCTTTTCTTTTTTTTCTTTTTTTTTTCATGAAACAATTCTGCAGTTAAAGCAAAAAGCAAATGCCAATATACCTCTCCAGAGCAGGCGATTCAATTTTAACTCCAAGTGCCATTCATCACAGAGTTAGCTGTTTCCTTGCTATGCCTGCAGCAAGTTCCAATTCAAGTACATTAAGCAATTGGTCTTTTGATAATGCAATTAATTGATGGAACTGGAACTTTATTATAGCTGGATTGCCTATCAAATAACACTTGTGGAAGTCTCCACGTTGAAATAGGAAGTATGAGTAAAGTAGAAGTAGGAGTAAAGTGAATTCACAGAAATTACATGTGGTATTCTACATAAATCTTTTAAAAATTTATTCCTTTCTGTTTTTTTAAGCCTAGGACATGTATGTTCAACGCTTATAGCATACAGGCTTTTAAAAATTACTTTTTAGTAACACCATAAAAGGAAAGAGGAGAAAAGCTGGAAGGCTGGTTTTGCAGGATGTAACTACATTATAAACCCATCAGGAAAGGAACAGTACCCGTTGGTTCACATTGACACTCTTTTGGCATCACGCAGACCTGATTTTAATTGGGACCCCCAGGCAGTGCTAAGTTAAAAACAACAAAGGGCAGCTCTAGTAATACTGAAGTTATTCAAGTCTGGAAATCTCAGCTATTAACTCAAAAGAACATTTTGGCCTAAATCTTTAGGCACTTGCTCGTTTGTTTGGGTTTTAATTTCCTCAGCAAACTGACATTTTGGTGAAAATATATTTAGCCCCAAATCTGTTTTTTATTGAAAAATAGATTAAAATATAAAACTCAGCCCTAACCGTCCCATGCTAATTAATAACAAAAGAAAAATATTAAATGTAGAAGACTGAAATCTCAACAAAAATTACAGGACTGAAAGACATGTCTATAAACCACCTTTAAAATAATGAAGGCAACTTAGAAGTATATTGGTGACCATTCTCAAAACATGCAGACTTCACAAGATATATGTACAGTACTACGTCTTTATGTTTCTCTACACTGGCCATAAGCAACAGCTTAAAAACTTAATGAAGCTAACTGCAAGAGAGAATTGGTACATCTATGGGAAGATAATATTTTTTAAATGCAAAATTCACCTTTTTATTACTCTGTTTCAAATCAGATTCTCCATGGAAAGTAAACTTTTTTTTTTTCTTTTTTTTT
>JANHGN010023329.1:85984-131077 GCA_024605025.1 Megaceryle maxima | reverse complement strand
TTTAAATGCAAAATTCACCTTTTTATTACTCTTTTTCAAATCAGATTCTCCTTGGAAAGTAAACTTTTTTTTTTCTTTTTTTTTTTCTTTTTTTTTTTTTTTTTTGAAAGATGTTAACCATTGCTGTTTGGAGGATGTATTTTCCATGTAAATAGTTGTTTCCAAGTTGAGTGCTTGCTTGGCCACTGGACTACTCAAGCATCTAAAAAGAGGAAAAGTCAAATCCCAGAGAGCAGTACTAAGAGATTTTCTATAAATATGAACAACTAATTTGTTGTGAGGATCTGTGGATATTAATTCACTGGGATTCTAATTACCACAGTAATGCTGGGCCTTTTGATAAAAATATCTATTCTAAGCATCACTTTTTATCTCCTAATTGAGCCTAAGCATGTAAGTGCTATTTTGTTCCATAAGACTTAAAACTTCCCCTTTACGACTCATTAGAAACTACAGCTTCTTGTTGGTACAAAAGAAGTCCTGACTCACACAGTTTGCTTTTGTACTGCACCAGAATTGCCCCTCTCCTGTTTCCAAATGGAAGTAAGAACTGCCATCCTAATATTGGTCAATGTCCAGATCTATCCAAAATCCCTCCTCAGCGGTAGCCAGTAGCAGATGCCCACATGTGTAAGATTACCCTAATGGGTATTTATGCCATAAAATACTATTTTTATGCAAAACCAATTCATCTCCAGTCAAGATGTAAGACTCTGAAGAAGACTGAGGTATGGTGTGTCTCCAGATGTCACCTCACTAAGCATTATCATGAAACTGCCACATCTGTGTATGTGGCAGGCTCCCTAAGTGAACAACCACTTTACCCACAGCCATTTCTGTTACCTTTCCCCCCCTCCAGTTTTCCTCAGCCACTATCTCATTTGTCTTGTCCAGCTGTGGCACTGCTGGGCAGGCTTTAGAATGTCATTTTTAAACAGGATGTAGCACAACAGACCACAAACTGGATGATGAGCACAGAGGCTTCAGTCAGCCCTAAAATGAGTCACATGCATGTTTTGTAAAATTGACTTAAGAGAGAAAAAACTTACTTCCTCTTCCCTTCCTCTCCTTAATGTGCTCTCATTTTCTCCCCAGAAAGTGTATGGAAACTAAAAAAAAATTAGACTCATATTGTCTAGAACATACATGGAAAACATCTTTTTAAACTTCTTTTCAAACATCTGAAAGTTAACTTATTAAAAAACTTCAGCATTTGAGGAGAAAAAAAAAAAAAAAAAAAAAAAAGGTAAAAATCTGAATTAGCCACACAAGTTCTCAAGAGTGGAAGAGTTTATCTAGCAACAACCCATGTCTACTTTTCAGAAGGAGATGAGTACAGCAGAAGGGGTTCAGTTTGTAGGTGACAGATGAGCATTTCAGAGAGTTATGAGCTGAAAATCTCAGCGCTGTACCAAATCCTCGCAAACGTGCGCAGGCTTTCCCTAGACAGCTTAGTTTACATGGGTTCCCTAAAATGTGGGCAATCATGGAAAAAGCAAACAATGTTTGCAGATATAGAATCTGTGTCCCACAAAGAAGGCTGAAATATTTTCCCAGCCTGTTCCTTCAGCTGCCCATCTGTTATCACACGCTGTATGTCAAACAGTCTCAGAACCGTTGGCACAAAAGGACGTGACAGACTCAAGTGGAAGACGCGAATAAGGAGTGACATTTGCAACGTTAATAACAGGAGCTGGAGAGATTAATCGGTGGCTCTGACCCCTGCTTCTCTACCCAGTAACTATTTCCATGCCAAAAAGTAGTCTACCCCTCTATTGTCTTACTACTCCTGATTGTGGAAGTAATGTTCTTGCAGCTCTGATAAAGGGAGGAAGAGGTAGTGTAGATACATACCCGAAAGCAGGCTTCTTTGTCTAAAGGCTTCTTAATTTTTTGTCACATTTTGGTCCAATAAAATATACTACCCTTCCCTCCAGATGCTGCCTGTTACTGCACAGGTCATCAATACTGCAATTACATATGGTATTCTGCCTAGATCAGCACAATAAAATATCACTTTGAGACTTGACCTCCAGTTTAGCAGTCACCTCTCTCCAACACACTGGGACTGTTTGTCAGGTAAATATTTAATTTGCTACATCCCAAAGCAGGAAATTAATAGGCCATCTGCATACCCATCACCCATTTACTGTGCAAAATTCCTTTTGTAACCCTCCTTTCAAAACCAACGCAACCTGATTACAAGCATTTAATGACAATTTATCCCCCAAATAGGTTGAGCAATTCCCCTTCTCTTCCCCAGGCCTGTGCCATGAGATAATCTGGACCAGAGGCAATGAAGCCCACTATGCAATAACACATCAAAACCCTTAGCAGCAGGTTCTACCATTCTGCTGTGTGTGCATAATGCCCGACTTGGCGTGAAGTCCCCTCAACAGTGTTGGGGTTACACAAGTATCAAGGTGCCAAAGAGCCTGAATGAAAGGAACTTAGTCTGCCTCAAAGCCAAAGTGTATTAGAAACCTAACAAGTGGACACTTTATGGAAAGAGTGACTCACCTTGAAATTTCAGAGCATTCTGCAATACAATCCCATTAACCCAAATTAAGAAATTCATCTGAAATGTCCAGAAATCTACTGCCAATCAGAAAAATGAGTTAAACATGCAAACACATGCACTTTTCCTTTTTTTCTTGCTGAAAAGTTTTTCTTCCCTCGGTATCGGTTTGCTCTCTTTTCATTTCATCCTTCTGCCATCCAGTCTAAGCTAATGAGATACACAAGGCATTCAACTCCTTGAGTGCTACTTTCTTTCCAAAAAGTTTTAATGAAAAAAGTTTTCTGGCATTACAATTAAATCAAAATAGTGTAGGATCACTTACAATTTTTAACAAGCTGCCAGCCTTTTTTCTCATCACTTTTTCTCCCTTACTCCAATTAAAAAAAATAAGAGTATTTTTTAGATCAGTCTGCAGAAATACATTTCACTTTGGAATTCACTCATGTTCTTTAAAAACCACTCAGCTGAATCAAATTCATATCTGCATGACAACGAACGATTACACAGTTATTGAAGAGGAGTTCATTTTCTCTAATCATCCTGTATATTGAAAAGGAAAAAAATACAGAAAATGCCTTTAACAGAGAGATTTAAAAAATAAAAAATAAAAATTAAAAGGAAAAGGAAAGAAATATACTCCGGGAAGAAAGTGCAGATTATTAATGGATTCTCCATCATCATCTGTAAAGGTTTTAACAGTCCCTAGGGTTCACACTGCAGTTCTTGACACCTTAATGCAAAATTAACATTGGTACAATATAATCTTGCTGTTCCTCATTCACTTCCCTACTAACTTGGCCTTCTTACAGCACTTTTAGACAGATTTACAGAAGAGCATTTGACTGCTGAACTACCAAGCTGTCTCCCAACATATCTTGCCCTTCAGATAGGAGCATAGCTACTAACGGTGGCAAAAACTGCTCATACAGCAAAGTGTAGAGCACATCAGTGAGATGATGGACAGACTTTATGGCCTTCTGAAAAGCCTTCTTATACAGAAATTAGCTGCAAATATTCTCATTCTTTGTAGAAGCAGAAGGCACCACTGTGAATTCTAATGAGCTTTTTGCCTTACAAATACACAGCTCAATAGGATGTAGTTATATATATCAAATTGCAAGAATTGCCTCTCAATTATTTTCTTCCCCTCTGGTCATTAGACTACAGGAAAGAGCTAATGCCAGCTCTATCTCAGTGGCTGCTTCTAGAACACCAAAATATCCACCCTGATTTATTTCATCTTTAAATAAAATTTTCTGCATCTTTCTAATCTTTCCTCACACAGAAGCGTCATCAATTTTGCCACCAGGCTGTGGACTCCTCTTCTGTCTGTTCTACTTTTTATATCACAGAGAGTTACCATGAAAAGCAGTATTCACAGGGCAGGAGGTCCATCATTTCCCAGAAGTGCTCTTCAATCTTCTGAGTATTACACTTCATCATTTGTTTGCTTTCTGACTACCTCTGCACACTAAGCAGAACTTGTCCTTCCAGGAATTCTGTCCAGAGTCAGAGTTCCAGTGCTTAAGGGGACAAAAGGCAAGGCACCAGTTAAGAGGCCTTTAACCTATGAACTACTTGCAAGATATATACTCTTGCAAGATATATATATAGCTCTAATGCCAATCCAAAAAGGCTATTCCACCTCATTTATTAGTGTCAGTATGTGGCAGAAACCTGGCCAGGCACCCTCACAATGTCTCCTTGATTCCCATGTCTGGGAAAGCCTAGAGCCATCATTAAAAAGAATTTGCTAACTACTGATTTGAAAAAAGTCCTTGTGGCTCCATTTATTTCTGCCAGTATAAGTGGATATCCAGGTGGCTTTGGTCCTTATTGCCTCCATTATGTACCAGTTACTGCCACCGCACTCTAGAAGAACTTAACGCTGTGCACACACTGAGATACAGTCTGTATCTCAGACTGAGATGTACATGATGCAACCATGTTGTACCAGAACCAAAAAAGCTCAGCAGCTTATCAGGGACCGAGCTGTTTGGAAAACAAGAATACTGACTCATGAAGGAAAAACCAACCAACCAACCAAAGATAATCAAGGCTTCAGAAGTTTACTTCTAATTCCAAGAAGAAATGAAATCAAGCTCCCTTTAACATTTTGTGAAAGCAAAATGGTAACCTAGTGGAGATGGAACTTGTGTGTCTCGTATGTCACCTGAGCAACTTCACCATCGAGACAGAATCCTCCAACTTACCTTTCCTCTGTCCCCTTCCCAGGGCTGACACAAATCAGATTTTTTTTTTTTTCCTGACAGGAGTTCCATTTTAGCCAATATGATTCCAGAAACCAGTTCTGTATCATCTAAGAGAAATTTCCAAATACTCCAAGAGTCCAGTCAGAGGCGATAGCCTAGAAAGAGGCTGTAGCTGAAGTGGGAGGAAAAACAACATTGTGTTGTTTCTTCTGCTGTGAGGTTTTTCTGAATGGTGGTGGAGCACTGAAAAAACCATGTATGTGCATTCACATGTACCACAGACTTACTGCAAAGGTACTAATGACACTTGCAGGAATTCCAGAGTAGGGAAGAGTCTGTGCTACGCTAGAATGGGAGGCACTTGAAACTCAAAAAGCACTATAAATCTCCTGCACTATAAATGTCTGGAAGCAATATAGGGATATTAATTGTGAAGAGCACAGGCAGTCTGCCTTTCCTTGATTTGCTGACTTCTGGAGGAAGATCGATTAACACACAATACATCAGATCCACTCCTCCCTGCCAAAGGCAGGCACTGAGAAGTGCTGCACACTGCAATATCTGCTCACTTTTGTAGCACCACAGGAGCAGCCACAGTTATAGAACATTAAAACAGATTAATTGCAGCAAAAATTATAATGGACCAAAGCTGAAAGTCTCAACTGGTCAAGCCAAAGGCTGTAAGAGACTTCATTGCTCAAGGCAATCAATATTTCAGATATGGAATATGGAAACACCCCACAGCTAACAGACGTGTAGCAATTTCCAGACTACTTCAACAAACTTCTTCAGGAAACATCTGGTGACTTGTTGCTGTGACTGAGGGTTAACTCCTGCAGCCTGCTCTATGCTTTTTGCCTCTGCCAGCTCCAACAGTCAGCTTCTGTTGGCTGCTTTCTGACTTAGGAGTACCCACAGCTTTTGTCTACAACAGACTCGTTGGACAGGGCTCTGAGCAACCTGCTCTAGTTGCAGATGTCCCTGATTACTGCAGGAAGGTCAGACAAGGTGACCTTTAAAGGTCCCTTCCAAGCCAAACCATTCTATGGCTGCTGATAAAAGCCTGACAAGCATCTATTGCAGCCGTTGCTTGGCAGTAGCTATGTGACCAATAGGCAAAGAGCTGCTCATGGTGTCCCAGCAGTTGTTACAGCAGGTGTGCAAAGGAGCCCAGAACCTCTGCTGAGGATTGCACACTAACAGTGCTGAGGTACCATGTGGTCTCCAACACTGGCGAAAGCAAGCGGCCTTGGCACATCAGGGACCTTGATCCAAACTGCACTACTGAGCAAGGATGCTACTGTTCAGGTCTCAGGCTGCAAGAAGTGACTGGTGCCCCTCCCTGAGCTTGGGAACAGTCGGTTCCTCCCCTGTGGGAAGTATGCTGTGATTGTGGCACTCAACTGCCAGGTGAAGGAGCTGTGAGAAGAGGTGAGTGTTCACACCATCAGGAAGGATGAACACAAGATCAACACAGCCCTTGCAGAGACACCGATGAACTAAGAATCCAAGACCTGCATTGCAAGGCAGGAGAGAAATCTAGAGACTACCTTCAAGGGATTGAAATTCTCGAGATGGCAGAAGTCTGAAACTTGTCATTTCTAGCAAGACAACCAGGGCTTCTTCTCCACTTCTAGTTCTGGAAACAGGTGAGAAAGGTCATCCTGCAACAAGGAAGGACCAAAACCACCTAAGGTTTAACCAAGTGTCTATATAAAGAAGAAAATGAGAGTGACAGATGTTGGAGACTCCTTCCTGCAAGGGAGAGGGAAATCTTTTATTTGTTTAATCTGTTGTCTCAGGTTTGCTGTTTACCTAGGATGTGGCAAAGAAGTTACTGAGCCTTTTTCACATCTTAGGCTTTTACTCCCCACTGCTCATCCATGTGAGCATCATAAACAAACAGGAGGAACTAAAGCTCTGCACATAGTCAGAGAACTGCAGCACAGTTGGAGTAACAGACATGGTAGGATGCACAACTGGCATGCTGCAAAAAAGAGACACCTAGGCTCACTTCAGGAGAAGTAGTCAGGGAAAACAAAGAGAAGGTTTCGTCCTCTAAGCAGAACAGAGGGTTTGTGCAGGATCCATCCTTGGGGATTTTCCAGACCCATCTGGATATATCCCCAAGCAATTCAGTCTAAGCTCATTGAGCCTGTCTTGAGTAGGAGATTGGAGTAAGGACCTCCTGAGGTCCCTTCCAAACTCAGGTACTCTGAAGAAAAAAAATCCTCTGATTGAGTGACAATCACAGACCTGTCTGCAAGGAAAAGGTGGCAGTCAGAGGTAGATAATTTTATCCATGTGCATGCAATTACAAGCATTTTGGTTTTCCTTTTTAGTAAAAAATACATGCATTTACCTGAGACAGAGATGTTAAAGAGGCTTATATTTAAGACAGGGAAGCACAAAAGTAAACTCCAGATAATCTACCATTGACTAAACTAGGATAACACTGCTACACTGAAGTTATTCCACAAAAAAATTCCCTAATGAATGTACAACATGACTTATGAGATACAAGGCTTGGGGTCATAGGCCTGATCCCACAGCCTGGATTATTTTATTTACAAATCTATATGTGAGTGTAGAAGTGAGCAGAGCAAAGCAGGCCTGGAGTCACACCACCTAACACTGACCATCTTAATAGACATTTACTTTTTTCTGCAAGGTTTTCTCCTTAAGTTCCCTCTGCAGTTCCTTGCAGAAAAGTCACCTTCCACTAAATCTCCCTTTGGCAGACAAATGCAATTAGGCAAGATGAATTCCACCCTTAACAAGACCTGTTAACAAAATTAACTAAGCACATAAAGCCAAATGCTACAATGAAAACAACTGTCCCTAACAATGCTAAACAGGCTGTAACTGAACTCATAGCAAGTGCACTGCAAGCAGTAATTCTTCCAATTACTCTAATTTGTTCCTTGGGGTTTCCCAGTGTGACTTGCTGGTTTAGACCTGTCTTGCTTAGACTGTCGATTCTCTTGAGGGCTGGGGACTGTTTGTATTACTTATCTAAGCAAGTACTTGTGCCAGTTTAACCTCAAACACTTGCATTTGTTGCATATAACTCTACCTTGAAAGCCACTCTACCTTTCAGCAGTTATCTCTGAGATAATTAACTCAGTGTATGTACTGAGTTAACTGAAAACGGAGAGAAGACGACATAAACTGTGAGACAGGCTGTGCAGAGAAAAGATGAGACAGTGAGAACAATGAAAAACAGTCATTCTGAGACAGGCAGGCTTTTGTGGCAAGTCTCCCAGCTCAGCACTAACTCCAGCCCTAGCTCCATCCCCATCCCTCAGCACCCCAGCCCTCAATTGCACCTCTGTTTTGTGATTCAGATGTAAAATTGCCTTTTATCTGAAGGTTTATTTTGCAACCAGGATTCAGCATGAGGCCAGAATGAATCACAGAATAGTAGGGGTTGGAAGGGACCTCTGGAGATCATCTAGTCCAACCCCCCTGCCAGAGAAGGTGGGTGTAGGATAGAATTCTTCTGATTGAGAAACTTGGTTTTTGAGTTGTAATGTACATGGTATGGGAGCTGACATTCTTACAGCTGCCCATCCAGTTCTAATTACAGCCTACAAGATGTGGGGGCTGAGGGGAAGACATGATGAAAGAGGTGAGAAGAGACCTCCAGTCTCCAAAAGCCTAGCCTAGGAGAGCTGGTTGCACACAACCTGAATTAGGTATTTAGCTATCTGCTCAAATGCCTAAATGGGAAACACTGCTCAGACTGAAATAAGTAGAGATTTATTTATTTATTTATTTATTAAGATCCAGATTTCCACTCTGTCTACTTATTTCCTTCTTTGTAAAAGCACATAGAGAGGCACTTGTCAAAATCCTAAGCAAAAGTTCTGCTGTCCTGCCTTTTGCCTGCCCCACTACACTCCCCACCCACACACACACCCAGTGACTCACTGACCGTACGTGAATTATCAGACTGTGGAGTCGCTCAAATGTGACGACTGTTTCCCATAACAAGCTCCTGAAATAAAGAAAGTCCGTCAGCTCCTCCAGCATTTATCAAGGTACTTTTCTGTAGGGTAAAAATATAGTCTGAAGTCTGAACACTTTTATAAAGGCTACAACAGCTTATGTCATATTTTGCAAGATACAACATGTAACTGAATAAACTGAACACTGACTGTTAGATGCCCTTGTGTATCTGTACAGGGGAAGAAAAAAAAATGAACAAAGAAAGTCTTTTAAGCCCCTGGTGAAGTTTCACTGAGGGTTGGACTGATGACCCTTAACATTTTAAAAATCCTTCTTTAAAACATGAAGGAAGTCTACTCTTTCTTTCCATAAATAATACCTTTCAAAGTTTTATTCATGCCTGGAATGAATTCAGTATTTTCAGTCAAGTAAACATTGTTTCATAATCTGAGGAGTGCCAAACAACAAAATATTTCCTCTCTAATTTATTTCTATTACATAACATTAGTTTATAATGTAACAGGCAAGTAAGTGGAAAATATCCGGCAGACCAATTTTTATGACATCTTACCAGTAGGTACAGGGCATTTATTTATTTTTTTATTTTTATTTTTAATATGAGATGAGAAAAGATTAATTAAGTAATCTTAATATTTAAAAATAAATAAAAATTAGTGGTAAAAAGTGACCTATAAAATTGAATATTTAGCTAAGGTTTAGAGATTCTCTGAACTAACACTACCACTGAACCTCAGCCCATTTGAAAAAGCTCCCGCAGATCTGCTGCTGAAGATTATCCCCAAATTAACAAACAGGAGGACTGGAATGTAAATATATCAAACAAAGCAAAGGGGAAGTACGACTTTTAGGCAAGGTCATGCTACCTAAATCGCAACACTTCCTTCAAAATGTATTTTTCCAGAAAGGGCAAGCATAACTTCCCTTCTGCAAGGTCTGTAGCTTATTATTCTCCACAATGATTCACACTGTATGATAACATTCCTATCTGAGAAACAGAACCTGTGCAACTTTAAAACAAGTACATATTGCCATCCAGGACACTAAGCTGAAGTTGATGAGCTGTTTGATTCTTTGAAGACCCATACAGTCACTCTGTTTGATAATCTTCCCAGTTGCCAAGGTTGTTTTTTCCCTTTTATTCCAGATGTATCTTTTGGATAGGATACCAGCATCATACCACTGAAGACTCTCCATCATACCCTGCAAGACTCTCCATGTGGCCTGTGGCATACATTAAGTCAAAAAGCAGGTAATACAAAGTATTACTGGAACTATTCAGCAATACTGGCAAAGTTTCAAGCCTAAGGTTTCCAAACAGTACAGCTTGGAAAGTGTTGATAAGACCCAGGCAGTAAACAGACGCTGAACAAATGTCTCAGGAACGGCAACATGAAGTGACAATTAAAGCTAACTTACACAGTAAGATTATTTTATCTCTCTGTACTGTGAAAAATAATACGTCACCGCTGTTCTTATTAAGTGACAGAATGAGGTGCTGCAGTCCCATGCAAGTGTAAGTAGTACACGGGGGCGGGGACAGGGACGGGGGACATGACACAAGGTAGAGGAGAGGGAAAGCTGCACAGGACACAGTCATTGTAGGGGTTTCTTCCACTTCTCACCAAGAATCATTTTAATAAGTTAAAGGTTTTGAGTAGTCACCGAGCCATAGCCACATAGCTGCACAACACAAACCTGCTGCATGCTGTCTACAGAGCGCACTCTAGCATGGCTTGGGAGCAGTCAGTATAAAGGAAGACAATTTATTGAAAGGGCAAGGGGCCAAACAGCTTTAAGGCATCTTCAGTCACAACCATTACTTTCACTGATGACTGTAAATGTGTAACTAGAAAGCTTCAGGGAGATCATCTTCTCAGAAACATTCTCACCACCCACACGCTTGGTGTGAGAGAAAACTGCTGCCTGATCTCTGCGCATTGATACAGTCACAGAGCTGCTTTTAGACCTGAGCAATTAGCCACTGTACAGTTCTCCTCCTAAAAGCTCTACTTCAAAAACATCAGCTTTTAAAAATTAATCACTCCTAGCCAGAATAGCATTTCAACAACATTCACTTATTCGCTTGGTCATCATTTCACTTTGTGAGAAGGTGGTGGTCTTTATAATTGCCTCAGAGGTACTCGCATTAGAGATGAAAGATTTCCCCGTCCCAGACAATTTTGTGCCACTGTCTCCTCACTGTAGCTTGAAAGAGCCCTGTGTTAAAACACACATTCACCATAGCCTGAAAATAGACAGTAATGTTATATATAATTTGGAATAAAATGGTTTTCAAGCAACAGAATGGAAACACATATATTAGCTAAAAAGTTTTAGACCGACAGAGCACACTGAGTCACATTAACCAGCCAAGAGAATCCTGTTTCTTCTTGCACTGGAGAGTCCTCTTGAAGACTTTAAACATGCACGCTAAGATAAGGAATATGATTCATTAAACTCATTTTTCTCTCACCCAGACTAGGCATCAGAGCTTGGTATTGCTTGTGTGATATGTTTTGGAAAACCACTTAAGTCATCAAACTGATTTCCTATAACCACCTAGCAGCCTTGACTGCAGCCTGAACTGTTTTTTGTATCAGACAACAAAGCTTAACAGCCCTATAACTCACCTGTGCTTTCCCAGTACTGCCCACTCATTTCCTCCATCCCTTCTTTGCCTACACACAGATCACATTTCCTATGACTATACTTTTCCAGTATTACGTATGGTTTTGATACTACTGTAATAGAAAAACATTTAAATAATACTTTTGTTCCGCTATTGACTTAAGATTTCCCTACAGCATCTAGGGGAAGTTTGGTTGTTCAGCAAAACCCAGTATGCAACTGTATTCCAGCCTGAAATTAGTGACAAGAGTGAAAAACAGTCATCTAGACAAACCTACATCAGGAAATTAGAAGTGCCCTCAGCACCCAAAGCACCAGCAGTGGGTTGTCACACAAGCCATACAGAAAAGCTTTTGGAGCCAGAGGCAGTGGTTTTGTGGAACAACACGGGATGTCTATGTGTCAGCAATTAAATCCCCTGAGATTAATTCTCTGGGATTTTACCTGATAGAGCTGGAAGACATGCTTCCAGACTTAAAAACCCTTCTTCAGATCTGACCGACAGCTAACACCTAGTATCAGCTAAATGTATTTTTCTGATCACATAACAAGCTTTCTGTGTTTCAGTGAGCTGGGCTCTAACTCAATTTCAGAAGAACACTAGTAAACCATTTTCATTCCAGAGAAACACGCCCTGGATGGGGAAACCCTGCTGATCTGAAACAGAGCTTTATCAGAAGCTGTATTACATAGTGATGGTTGTTCAAGTGACACCTTATTCAAAATGTTTGTTAGGCAGCTTTCCTTTGGAAGAGTAGTGCCTAACAATATAGTTAAACTAACTTCACTTGGTGTCTTTTCTGCTTTCCCTTGATACAAATCTAGCAGCAATTGAAAGACTCCTCTGTGTATTCCTGACCATAACATGAATGTCATTTATTAATCCACTAAAAATGCATGTCATTTCCAAACAGCTATCATTTTAGTCCAAGGCAAAAGTATTACATTATTGTGTTTCCTATTGAGTTCACTCTTTTCTTCAAGCTAAAATGCTTCCACCGAGATAAACCCATCATATGCTCAGAAAACCTGATGCCTGGGTAGCACATTCCTAATTCAGGTGGAAGGCTTTTGTTGAATGCCTGTGCATATGATGGTTTGAAGAAACATGCTCTCCTGTTTACATGCTTTAAACAAACAGCTGGAAGAACGAGCAGGTGAATGATGGTAAATCAGCTCCTAGTATAACAAAACAGTTTTCCAAATTAAGATCGGGCAGTGACATATATGCAGACATCACAAAATCTGCATCAGAAAAAGCCACTCGTCTTTATTTACCCTGTTTTCCCCATTTTTATCAGCACACAGAACTTTACCAGTGGATTCACGAAGCAAGTCCCTCATCCACTCTCAATACACAGCAATTGGGATGTTAACCACAGCTCTACTGAGGTGTTGTGCTAGAGGACAAAGCAGTTGAGCATTGGTCATTCCTGCTTCTGCTTCTCTCTCAACTTCTAACACCTCCTTTCAGATGCAGGGACTGATGCAATTTGTCATCTTTTGTCCATCTACACCTTCTGCAGCCATACCTTCTCTCTATGTTTAGGTCTGTAGACAGCATGCAAGGCTTCCCAGAGCCATCTGAGATTAATAAAAGCACCTCCATCACTGGATTAATAAATCACAACTCACAACTTTCCAGCTGCACATGGCAGAGGAAGCTGCTTTTCCTAGGGACGTGACAAACTCCCTGCAGGTTTCAAACATCTGCAAGATTCTGTACCCCCTTCTGTCATTTTTTTCAATTGTCCTGAATTGGTCCCCATCCATCTAAGACAGGCTCTGGGGATAAAGATCTCACCTCTGGAAGCTGTGGCCCCTGTCAGCCTTCCCTCACCTTGGTAAGCTTTAGGACAGGACTGAAGATGATTTCATCTGGTCCAACTTTTAGTTTTCTTTAAAACAGCCATCAAAATGCACAAGGTTGCTGATTAATGATACCTCCTGTCAGTTCAGTCCTTGGTGTCTTTAAGTGCCGTCAATAAACAGATCGGTGCTCAAGTTCTTTGTGCCTCATGAGTCATTAAAATTGAAGCTATAACATGAACTATAGCAAGCTGTTGTCACCATTGTTTATCAGTGCAGAAACTCCCAGAAGGAGCGTTTGTCATCACAATCTGAAAACATTCACAGTATTGCCTGGGGAAGAAAATAAAATGTAAAAAAAAAATTTAAAAGTAATAAAATAAAATAATCACAGCTGCAATCCGTGGGAAAGCTGAAGTACAACCACTCCTAGGCTTAGCCAGTCTAAAGAAAAAGCAGCAACAAGTTGGTTGCTTTTCAGAGTGTGAACAGCCTATTTTTATGACAGTCTCAATTTTCTCTTCTAAGCAAATCTACTCCTGGCAAAAGGTGTTGGACTGGCTGCCTAGAAGATCAAACACACTTATGTATCCATATACACCACAGTTCACATTCTTAGTCCAAATTTCTTTTTCACCACTAGACTTTAATCATGATCTACACAAGCACAGTTCAGCAGCAGCTGAGTGCTAGCTTGATTCCTTCAGCATTCTCATGATATTCAACATGATGTTTCATTTTGGAGGGGCTTAACCAATGGCTCTGATGCCAATAACTTATTTCATGACACCATGAGATGTAAATCACAAGCCAATTGCTGTTTGAGGGCAGGGATCCCACCACCTCTTTCAGTGGGTAATGGATAAGTATTTTTGTCTTGCCTACAAGACAAAACTGGAGAAGTCCTTAGTCAGTAATCACCAAGTACCACTGGAATTTGTTGAAATGTTATTAGGTAGCTGAAAAAAACCTCCAGAATAAAAATTACCAGATGCAGAACTCAGTTACAGTAGTATCTGTTTTGATAGGAAAAAAAATTATAATTTAAACCCATCCTTTAGCAGGCAAAGAAATCAGAATGAATAGATTACTTTTACAGTCGGTTCACTTGAGATGTTGTCAGCATCTCTCACTTTAAAAAAAAAAAAATCACTATTTTTTTGATTTATTAAAAAACAAACAAACAAACAACAACAACAAAAAACACAACCACACAAAAGGTGCTATGTGCTGTGAATTTTTCCAGGGAGAACAAGCAAGAAGTCACAAAAGAACCTCTCCCATCCTATCCTCTCATTACTTTAACATCACATCCCAGACTCTGAAAAGCAACCCAGTAAGACAATGGTCTCCAAGCCTAGAATAACTGTGTATCGCTGAGCACCCAGTTAAGAAAGTGCTTTCTGCACTGCAAGAAGCATTGTTTCTGACAAGAAACTGAAAATAAATATTTTTTTCCACCTTTTAAAAATAGTAGGCCCTAAGACAATAATTAAACATAAGCTGAAAACATGCTTTATGTAAATATTAGTCAAGAATGGTTCCAAAGCTATGAACATTAATTACATGCACCACTTAACCTGAATGTATTGCACAGAAGCATAGAAATAAGATACTTGAACATGGTAAGAGTAATAACCTCAGGAAGAAATCCTGATTTAACAATAGCTCTTCTATTATGTGCAGACAATTGTCATTTATTTTCTCTGAAGGTACAGTTGCAGCTAGGTGAGGGGGAACATGAGTTTAAATACACTTATGAATCAGAATGAAGATTAGGAATAAGCAGCTGTACTGAAAAGAAAGCACAAATTAAATAAATAAATAAATAAACCCACAGGTTTTCTGATGAGTCATTAGAGGCCCAGATGCCGAAAGCCCTGCCCCTACACCTTGTGAGAAAACAAAGCACTTCTCTACTATAATTGTTCCCAAAATCTGGCTGAGAAAAAACAAACAAACAAACAACTAAAAGGAACATAGAACAAAAAACCCAAAATACATCTTTGGAAATGATCATGCGAAACTTTACTCTTGAAAGCTTGGGATCACTCTTATTAAGCTGGAAGCATCTAATATACTTACCTTGCCTATACCCATTCATACATCCCCATAATCAGGCACATAAGTATCTCTGAGTATGGTCAAACAAATCCACAATTTTATGAAGCACAGTATGTGCTGCTACGTACATAACAACTAGATGTTTCTACTTGAGAACCTCCTTTCCAGCAGGAGAACAATCGTTCTTCTGCATGGTGACAGTCTAATATCATCATCCATTGGAGCATAACATTAATTCGAGCCCTGGAAAAGTACACACGAAATTCTGTAACAGGGTTTGCTTCTCTTCTGACTCATCAGTAAATGGATGGGATTGAGTGAAGGAGATACACCAGCCACAAACTACAGTAAATTGCTTCTTAATCTTGTGGTGGTGCTCCTTGAAACACGTATTAAGTATATTAATGAGCGAGTCCTTTTTAAATTAAAGCACACACAAAGGAATCCCAAGTCCTTTGCTCCTATTTAAAGTTCATTTTCTTATTTTGGTGCTAACACTTGGAAGCCAGCCTGTCAAAATACATTACCAGCCACGCTCCCTGTGCCTGTGGAGATGGCACCACCACACTCAGCAAGGATCTGCCAATGTTTTCACAAGAGACTCTTGTAGATATTTTCACCTTAATGTGAGATAAATCCTTTGGCCCAGAAAATGCAGCATCCATGTAGATATGGCATAAAGATCTAGAGGACTTCTTCACCTGTCAACTAATTTAAGTTAAATGCCATCCCCAAGTTATTATCTCAAAATAGGCAGGATAATAGGGCAAACAAAATGCATTTGTTGGAAAAAAAAAAAAAATCTTCATAATCCTTGCATAGTCTTTTGAGAATGTGCTAAAGGAAACACAGAGCTTAGTCAGTAAAAATTAAGGAGACTCTCTGATGGGTCAAAGAGGAGAGAGGGTTTAGAGTTTTCCCAGATTCTGTAAGACTTGTTAGTGGCTCCAGTGATTCCACATTAACAGCGACAGATTCCTCTTGAGGAACAAGTCACATTGTCAGAAGATGGCTGATTTCTGGGGCAAATTATCCCAGCAAGGATGCTTCATCCCTTGCATTTGATAGATTTTTAACAAAATGCCTTAGGACTCCCTCTTCACCATTTGCAAGGGAGATGCACGCTGAGGAAGTGAGAGACTTTGAAGGCTGGAAATTTACACAGGACATCAATTATATCGCCATCCTTCAGAGGAGGTCCCCAAGTAAAAGCTCACTCTCACACTGACTGCCAAAATATTGTCAGTCACTACCAATCTTTTTATTTCTCCCTCTCTCCTTACCCCCTCCAAATGTTGTGCTTTGGTCTGACTGCTAAATCAAAGAGACAGATTAAAATAACTCATTATTAATTCAAATTGAATTTGAGACACAGCTAAGACATAGGAGTTCTGAATTAGTCACAGAAATGCTGCATCACAGGGTAATTTAAATTATCGGCTTTCTTAAATATCCAGAGTACTGAAAATTGAAACATAGAATACCAGGTTGGAAGAGACCTCAAGGATCATCTAGTCCAACCTTTTAAAGTAACAAAACAAAAGCTTTTTGATGGACAAGACTGTGCTTCTGTGTGTAGCGTGTGCTATGGGAAAGCTGAGGGGATACGGAGAGCCAAAACTAACACACATCTTCTTTACATGTTGGATTAGAAAAATTCACATACAGTTTGGAAAGAAGGATAAGGAGGAAGAAGGGAATGAGAAATGGCAGCTGGGGAAGGAAGGACTGGAGACAGAAGTCTTAACATTTGTGTTATTTTTGGAAAATAAAAACACCTTTTCTTTTTTTTCTAGATCCTTCGGCATATTTTCTGTGAACATTGTGAAATTAGCCAAAAATTGCAGTGCAAATAAAAGGAAAAGGACAAAAGGAGAAGTTCTATTGAGCAGCCTCTGCCTTTGCGAAGGCTTACATTAAGATCCAACAAAAGAAGGCCCCTTACAAGCGGTGTAAACTGTTTTCATCCAGACATGGAAAGCAAACAGTCTGATTATCTGATTATCCATAGAGGGACTGAATGACCAGCAACCGTTATAGCATCCTCCCTCTTATGCTGCCAGGAGGACCATCAAAGTTAATGTCATTTTCATTGAGGAAGTTCCACTGGGTTGCATGCATCGGATCCAAGTAATTCACTTCTCAGGGGCAAAACAAACAAAAAAATAGTAAAAAAAGTCAATAGTATTTTAAAAGAATATCATGTCTAATAGGATGTAAAATAGGTCTTAACTGAATTATAAAGTTTTATTATCCTTCTTATACATATTATATATAAATCATGGGAGAAGAACTACTCCCTGCTACATCCCCTCACCAAATCCTAATCTAATTCTCCAAACATGCTTGAGTAAAGGATCTCAGATTAAATAAAATGGAAATGAGCACTTACTGGTACTTCTGCACCCACAAGCAGGATTATATTCCATGCCTGTAAGGAATGAAAACTGCAAAACCCCAAAATAAAAAGTGAGGCACTTCAATTTAGCTAAAAATAAGTCAGTGAGAAGAGCATCGGATGTTACTGAAAGAAACCAAACTAACCCAGTGGGAAGGTGGCAGGAGACTGGGTTTACTCTTTCCACGCAGCTTGTCAGATTGATACATGTGCTGAAGCGTGTCAAAAGATGCGCAAGAAAGCTGGTGAAGGGTCTAGAGAACAAGTCTTATGAGAAACGGCCGAGGGAACTGGGGTTGTGCAGCCTGGAGAAAAGAAGGCTCAAGGGAGACCACCTCCCTCTCTAAAACTCCCTGAAAGGAGGTTGGAGCCAGGTGGGGTTGGTCTCTTCTCCCAAGTAACAAGAAATAGGACAAGAGGAAATGGCCTCAAGTTGCACCAAGGGAGCTTTATGTTGGGTATTAGGAAAAAAATCTTCTCCCAAAGGGTTGTCAAGCCCTGGACCAGGCTGCCCAGACCAGTGGTAGAGTCCCATCCCTGGAGGGGTCTAAAAGCCATATGGATGTGGTGCCAAGGGACATGGTTCAGTGGTGACCTGGCAGTCCTGGGTTAACAGTTGGACTTTATCTTAAAGGTCTCTTCCAATCAAAATGATGATATAATTCTCTTTATTAGAGCTGTGTAGTGCTGCCTATATCTGACTGCACTTAAACTACATTAAAAGATCACTCAGGTTGCAAAGTCAAGCACCCCGAAAGCTAGGAAATAGCAAATTAATGTTGCCAATATCACTTTAATTTGCCCCCTTCACATACAGATTCATTATAAGCTTTACTTACGTGACCATGTTCAATTTTTTCCCAAAGTACCTATGATTCTGCAGGGCACTGAATACAAAGCACTCAACAAATCAATACCTTTTTTTATTGAAATTAAGTGTTCATTAAATTTAACAGACTCGGCTCCACTCGTAATATTGTAGAAATAAGTCAGCAGATCTCTTTTTGCACAATGCCCAGCAGCTTTGAATTGAAAATTTAAGATCAGTTTCCCCGAAACACAGAGTTTCAAGAAGTCCTACTGAAGTTAAAGGGAGCTGAGGAGGTCTCAGCACCCAAAAGACTACGCCTTACAAAGAATTTTGACACATCAAGTCATGCGTTGTGTGTGTGTGCTGCTGATTAGGGTATCAACCTTAACTGCATCCTATATTGCTGGAGTTGCTCAGATACTATATATAAAGAAAAACTTCAGCTAAGCAGTATTATAATTACTTTGAAGCTTAAGGAATTAGGGGTATTTTTATTATTTGTAATTAAGATAACCTTGCAAGGTCAATAGATAAGAAGTGGAAATTAAATGGTATCAGAATTAAGGACTAAGCATATTGTCAAATTAAGTAAACTGATGAATGTCAGGAGTTTATCAAGGCCACAGTGATGTTCCCAAGCACCAAAAGCTGTAAGAGACGACCTCCGCAGATCCCCTTGAGTTCACATTACTCTATCATGGCAGCGACAGCCACCACCATATACAACCCCTTTACTCAGACAATCAGCTTTGAGAGAGCACTGATGCTTCATTCCCATGAGTATGTCCCTACTGTGTTCTAATAGCCCTAAAAAAGGACAAAATTAATCCCAGCACAGAGCCTTCCTCACAGGATCTGGCCCCAGGTCAATGCCTAACTTAAAGAATACCTAGAGGGAGACTTGCAAGTCTACAAATTTACCTACATTTCTAAATAATACAATACAGACAGTGGTTTATTTTAATCTAAAGAGGTATCAGAATAATTAACCCTGAAGATTATGACCAACTAAAGCTGGGGGAAGGTAAAAACACTTTTCCACTTATTTTGTATGTGACACCACTTGTGTGTTTATGGTTTCACCTCTCGTGCCACACACTAACATAATTACATCACTCTTGATTGTTCTTTTTGTTTGTTTGGTGTTTGGTTTTGGTTTTTTGGTTTTATTTTTTTTAAAGGAAGAACACATTCACATTTTCTTCCAAGAGCATATTAACAAAATGCTGGAGCAAACTGGAACTGAAAAGCACAGACATCGATGAGAAATAGGAAAGTGTGGGAAAGGCTAGAAAATAAGATCTCTGCTCAGGAGTTTGCTGCCTGATCATCTGAAGTAGAAACAGCAAAACCCTTCTGAAAATTAGGGAAGGCTTGACGTTCTGGCCATGTGGCTTGTATCAAATGCCAACCTTTTTTAATTAGAGTATAATCTCTATTTAAAGAAATCACATTAGAATCTTGCAGGGCCCCTTAGGTTGCTTCTTTCAGGGTCACGGCCTTATTTCAAAGGCACTTTGGTTACATTTCCTCTTCTACATTGTACTTCATTAGCATGTAGCATTAACAGGTACTTAGGGGAAAAAATCCATCCATCCACAACACACAGAGAAAATATCAGGACTCTTTTTACTTTATTTTTATCTAAAGTGAGCTCACTGTAAAAGAAGCATTTACATCTTAATAGAAAAACTGTACAACTAAAACAGCAACACATGCAAATCTGTGTCACTGGCACAGTAAAAACATATGGCTTTGGATCATAATGGAGGAAAATTTGTGCCATATAAAGTAACAGATTATTTATCTGGCAATTTTTGAGAAGATAAACAGGGCTTTAGTGAGTCCTAAGGAGAGTAAAACTGCCTGCACTAGCTGAATGTCACCCAACCAGACAAACCTAATCTAGGAGGAGTTTGCCAAGATCTTCCTGAAAGGCTCGTTTCCCTTTTACTCTGCATGGAGCTGAAAGTGCTGATTATCGCCCAGGAAAACACAGACAGCCCACAGCTGGCTGTCTTCAGGACAACTGGGAGTTTGATTTGATTATCAAACATGACTGAGGTCTCAAGTGCTCCAGAAAAAGCAAAACTAACCTAGGATCTGAAAGTTCAGGAGGGCTTTGGCTTCCTCTCTAGTTCTCCCTCTTGCTGGCTACCTCTCCAGTCACTATTTAATAAATTATCTACTATCCACTTACATGAGGGGAACTAGATGGGAGAATGATAGATGACCCGAGTTCTCATTAAACATCCTGCTTCTCTGGTATTGCTGTGATTAATCTACATCACAGTTCAATGGTTCAGATGTAATTACTAGTTTGGGACTAATGAAGTTAGGATTGTCTAGAGAGCTGTGAAGCTTCAGAGTTTATGAGGAAAATCATATCAATATATTATTGCTACAAAAGCATTTGAGTCAACTGAAATAACAGAATGATCAATGCTAGAGTCAGTGTCTGTCATTTCCAATTACAAATCTAGAATGGATCAGATTTTACTCTGACTCTTTCTCCTCAAGTGTTCTTGTACATACCTCATCTTCCTTCCTGACAGGTCTGCACTCAGGGGAAACTATTTACACTGCAGAGGACAGCAGTGTTTCTCCTACAGAGCTATGTGCTGCTTACTATCACCTGGGCATGCTAATCACTGTGTACCAGTCCCTAGAGCAGCCTCTGGCCTCCATAGCACTGGCACCTGTTGTTAGACAGGAGAGGATTACCAAGCCCAGTCTGCCCAAGAAAAAAAAAAAGTTCATAATCCCACAGAGTACGAAACTTAACCCTGTAATGGTGTGTTCAAACAGGCTGACATAGTCAATTCTCTCTATATCAATGATACAGCTATGCAACTGAGTTTGTAGGAGCTTTTAACATGCTTCATCTCTCTTCTGAGGCTTACAGAAAGTCTCCTGTACAGAAGGGATGCTGAACACAGACCTTTCTGACACCACGGTTGTGAACAGAGGAAAACACACCCAAATAAGACACGGTACTCAGGACAGTGAGAGCAATGCAGGACACGCACACAAAGTGATCATTTGTTCTGGAAACCATCTCAGCCACAGAATAAATCCTCTTACAGCATTCTCAAGACCTCTGGTCAGAGAAACTTTTGTAATTCATTAACAATTTTAACAACTGCAAGGGAAATGGGGAGAAAAGTAGAACTCAGAACAGAACCATGGTGTCAGCCCCACAGTAGGAAGACATCTGGGATCGCATTTACCTTCTCCCTGTTCTTGTGTCAGCACAAAAATCTCCGTATCAGTATTTTCCACTAAACTGCTATAGATCAAACCCACTTCATCTTTGACTCAAGCCACCACACCTGAGTTTCTTGTGGTTGTGACACACAAGCACACGTGTCCTGTTCTGCCAGTGCTGCATTGGAGTGATCGGCTTCGGCATAGGGTGAAAATAAACAGGAGGAATGGATGTGATGTCTTAGGCCATCACATCATCACATTGGCTTATCTGCCAGTTCTCTCCATCATCACACAACATGAAAGGGCACATTCAGCAAAGCTGCAGGGTTTAGTCTTTAGGAAGCACTCTGCAGGAGTCTCACATCCAGTTAAAGTCCACATGAACTAAGGATGCTCAGCACACCATGAGATAGTCACCAATTAATACTCCACATGCAGGGGAGGGAGAGTCAGCTCAGCACCAGAAAACCTTGTGCTGCTGAAGCAACGAAGCATAAGGGCTCCAGAGAAAGAAAAATTAATCTGTCAAAGACCCCCATTGGGCCTCCCTCCTGCAAGAAGTCAGGGAGATAACTACATCAGGTATCTGTAATAGGGCCTGTTCATCAACAGGATCCCCATTTTCCTCCAGTCTCCTGCAAAGGCACAGATCATTAGCAACACTACAAGCCCACAATCATTTTATTATTACAGTATGAGTAAGAGACAGGAGTTAGAACCAGCAGATCTTGCAGAAGGAACAGAGTGACGTTTATTAGGGTGTGACCTTCAAGGATAAATATTTCTGTCCTTACTCAGGAAGAGCTACCACTAACGTCAGAGGGGATTTGGAGCAGCAGCAGCAAAACAAGATGGCCCTTCAAAGGGGGAAACAATCAGTAGAATGGCATTCCTCTGGGAACAAAACCAATCTGGTAACAGGAAAATCCTGCTTCAAACCTCCTAACAAAAAGAGACAGACAACTCACAAATACCTTCCAGTCCTCTGCGATTACTCTTACCTCTGTGATGTTTTCTTGTATTTTCTCCTGCAGGAAAAAAACAGAATACAACTGAGATAAGAAAGTTCAACTGGTGGGGAAGAGAAAAGGAGAAGGTCAGAAATCAGGAGCAATTATGTGAAGTCAATTCTGTCATAAGATTGCCCCAAACCTGATGGAGCCATTCCCTTCTGCTAACCACAGTGGTAGTTGCCACTAACTTAAGTAGAAGGGGTCTATTTGCCTGTATGCACAGTTTGTCCTTTCTTGTAAGGCAGGGATGCTGCAGCTAGGAAAGAATGACTTGCTACTCTAAATTACTTAACAGGAAGTCCAAGTGGCAAAATCTTACTCCAACTTACTAGGAGCAAATTAGTTTTTAGGTCTCCATCCATCAGTATGGCCTTATCTGCAGAGAGCCCATGAAGATGTAGTGGTGGTGGCAGCGTGCTGCATGCAACCACGTCAGCTGTGGTCACCCCATGGAAAGCCCCAGCAGTTTTACAGCATCCTTGCTCTAAAAATAAAGCCTAGATCCTAGAAAGTTCTGTAACTCCACCAAATCCCAGACACCACACCACAGAGCTTCACTGCCTGTATCTTGGGACCTAACTGACCTGAGTCCGGGACTAGGAATGGCAAGGGTGGATAAGCGTCCTAACAGCACCTCTTCTCTTTCCCAACTCTTACACCACACCAACTGCAGCAAAGGCTGTAAACCTCTTACTCGTCTCAGCACAGTGGATCTTGTCTTCTACAGCACAAGCTGCTGATACTCAGAATATGTAATTGTGAACCCCTCCCATGAGCCTGGCTACGCTATCAAACCTATGTGGCTACGCAGGTAGCTGCAGAGGTGCACTGGCATGGTATGTTGTCTGTGAGCTCTTGATACTATAACAGCCTTTTTCAATGGCTTTGCACGGTGCCTGGCAAACCAGCACATTCATCTCACTTGAGCTCAGCTCTTTTTATGTTTTGAAATAAAACTAATGATCACTACACTTCACAAGTAGTGATGGAACAAGCCTCAGCAGGGAATGTGATGAGGGGAGCAAAAGCAACACCCTGTTGTTTAGCCACACATTGACGTTCCCAGCCTTTTCAATGTGTAGGTAATACTGTTAGAACAGGTGTGCTGCTATAAGCATTAAGTTCTGCTTTTTCATCTCTGATATTACTGCACATGGAAAACTGTGGCTAAGGCAGGCCCAGAAAACCCAAACAAGGAGAATTTTTCTGTAAAAACAAAAAGAAATGCAGTAAGAAATAAAATGCTGTTATTTTCTACCTAATAAGAAGCATGAATAATGTCTCCTGGCTGTCAAATGTTTCATGCAGTATTACCTTTAGAAATCATACTCAGTCTTGTACCTGCTTCTGTATTCTGACCATGTTAGAATCATAAAACCCCTAGATATTTACTTTAAAAGGATTTTCAAATGTTTCATTTACATTTTGCTGTGTGAAGAATTATTCATTTAAATGTAAATAGTTGCAAAGGAGTAAAATAGCAAACATTCATAGCAGTATCAGGATTCTAGCTTATGGGCATTCAGGATGCTGACACCTACAAGCAGAAGCCCACTTGGACATAGTCTCTTTCTAAGAGAATTTCTCATTTTAATTTCAGAAGGGTGAAAAAGTAGAAATTTCATTTTCAAGAGCTTAGATTTGGAAGTTTATGTTCTGACAAATGTACTCAGAAAATCTTCTTGCAAAAAGAAACAGCTGAAAAATACACCCAACCATCTGATTGGGCATTCCAATCCAGGTTGATTAAAATACCATATTCCCAAGAAATCCAAATTTGTTTAAAATTTTTCTTCCTGCTATACAAATTTTTAATTTTTCAAATAAAATTATTTACAAGTTCATTCTTTCCCCTGGAAGTGTCTTATGGTGCATTCCAGCACTATCAGAAGTACTTTTCTCTTTATTGACAAGTGACTCATACAGTTTTATAAAGTAGGTCTCTTTCAGCCAACCTTCAGAGTTGAGCACAGATACCATTCATTAACTACTGATTAACTAAAATTTATTTGTATATTATGAAGGGGTGACCCACCTTAGGGTGCTTTTTGCATTTGTGAAGTAACATCACTTTTCTGTTCAGTTACACCTTTAATGCTCCTTTTATTCAAGAATATTTTTAACTGCATAAAAAAACCTGTGTAGTATCACAGAAGACAATATTAGGAAAAAAAGCATTTGCCTAGACATAGGAATTTTTAAAAACATATACACTTTTTTTTTTTTTTTATTGCTTATTGTTTCCACACCTGCAGTCCACTTACAGTCAAGTTTTATATGTAATAAGTTAGGGATTGCATTTCCAGGCACTGAATTTGCATGTTACAGTTGAAGAAAACATAACTAAAGGAAGCCCTGTTTACAGCTGCAGTATCACTCCTGCCTGCACTTGCTTTCAATAAAGGCACATCCCTAGCACATTCTGATAGCCAGCAAAAAAAAGTCCTGTACACCTGAACATCCATCATTTGAAAAACCAGGTCTAACAATGCTACTTACCAACATTAAGAAAAGGTGGTGTTGCTACCATAAAGCTGTTTTCAAGTATAGGCCTCACTTTGCTTTTGGAAAGTCAACATCTACCTGCTTTATGCTTCCAAACCACCACTTACACCTGCCTTCCATTAAATGAGACCACTGCAAACAAGGGAATGAGAAGGTGCCTCTCTTAATCACACAGCCACCATCAGCAGTTGGCTGCAATCAGCAGCCATGTATGAATTCACAAGAGGAAGACGGAGGGTGGGGATTTGGATTTGTTTGAGGGGGTTTTCCTCAGTTGTTTATTTTTAACAAAGATGTGGGACAAGCTATCCTGGTTTATATCTCCTGGAGGAATCTACACAGAGAGGAACTAGCTGCTAAGCTACCTTTAGCAGATGCTCTGGGATAAACCTGGGAACAGACACATCTACCAGTCAAGCTCAAGGGACGTGATTTTCTAAACAAACTCAAGCTATCCCGCTTTCCTAGGAGGGAAAGAATGAGAGAGACCTAAAGGAGGTGGTGTTACAGCTCCTCACACCTGTGGGCCATCCTCTGCTCATGCCCACAAGAGGCTTACTGACAGTACCAAATCTGTGTAAGTTAGATTTCTTTTCCCACTGCACACGTGCCGTGCTACAACTGCCACATCCATTCAGCTCCCCTGACCTGCTGTGGAATGTATTACTCATAGGTCTACATTTAGCTTATGTAAAAAAAAGAAATTAGTTAGAATAACGTAGGGGTTGGGGGGGGTGATTTTGGTTTTGTTTTTTTTTCATTCTGGAGAGAGTTAGTAGGTGACTCACACTAGGTAGGCCCTGTATTATCAGAAATAACTTCACTGAGCTTAACACAATTACATCTGCATGAGCAGAGTATGAAGTGAGTCAGTCCTAGTACAAGAGGCTGCTGCAAACCAGTGAAAATAAACCCAGTAAGAGTTTTAAAAACATGTATTTTGTAACAACCACAACTAAACAAAGCGGTGGGTAGGACAAAATTTGTGTCTCAGATGAGATGAAGTCAACAAGAGAGTTGAGCCCACTACTTCAGTATCTGCTCTTCTTAGGATGAATGAATCCTTCGTGTGGCCAGAGGACCAACATAATACACTGGCCCAACATACAATTAGGACAGACTTTTGAAGATGTCTAAGCACCAGTAAGATGTAATGAGCTACAGCCATACGGGCACTCCCAGTGAAATAAAAAGACATGCAAAATTTCTCTGTGTTCTTCGATGTTTGTCAGCTACTTCAGAGCTAAGTATCTGTACCCAGGGTTATTTTTCTACCTTTGCCATTTCATTCCAATGCACCCTCAGGAAAACTGCTTTCTTCCTGTTATTTTCTCTGTGGACCCTTTTCCATTAGTTTGTTAGCTCCTCAGGGTCGCGGGTCTAGTTATATGGGGTTTTGCACATCAATTTATGACAGTGGGACATAACTAAAGTCAAGTAACACTACTTTTGAGTTGTTGCAAGAAGCTCCCACCCTTCCTGTGCATCTAGAAACCTAGAGATTAAGAGAATTTAATAGAAACCCAAACAAAAACTGTGTCTGAATTTGGTAATGACGTTCTCGGGTCTTACTCTTCCAAATGATGTGAGTGAGTTAATGTGCCTGAGTAGGTGCAGAGAAGAGTGAAGGCAGGGGGGTTGGGGGAATTAAGAAACTCTGCCAACTCCTCTGTTTTTGCCCCATAATCATACAACTCAGAATATCAACTACCTTGATGAATTACTCTTCCACTCCTACACAGCCTCCAAGGAATTACCTAAACCACTGAAATTTTTTTACTCATAATAGTGGCTTGGTTAACACAGTGTTATTCCACATTTATTCCACAGAGTTTGGTATTAATGGCATCTTTTTGGTATACGGAGTAAAACTGTGAGTGCTGCCCAAGTAACAGGAGGATTTTTGCCCACATTCATCCATAGAAATTTATACTAAAATCTGAAGTTCTGCTGCTAGACACTTGCTGCTAGAGACTAAGAATTATATCTGCCCTCGGTAAGGTCTTTGCAGGCTCCTAACTTCAGTGCAGTGATCAGCCTTAGGCCACCAGCTGATGGACCTGAAGTACCCACAGGTGAGTGCAGGTGACACTTTTCAGTGAGTTAATGATTCCCATCTCAGGAATGCCAAGCACCCCAAACATGTCCTTAGCCTGCTGAGATGGTGAAGTGACTCAATTTTGGGGCCAAAGCAGAGAATCCTCACTCACAGTGCTTTTGCTTGGCCATTGACATGGGTTCAGAGGGTACACATAGCTGGTGAAAGCAGTTTAGCAAACCAGACAGATCTTTTAAACTCCTTACTTCAAAAGATCTTTTAGGTGTGCTTTTAGGTTGGATCCATGCTTCTTGGTGAAAAAGAGGGCAATGGCATTTTAGGGCACCAAGAGACTCACTAAAGTGGATCTGCTGCAGCAGTTTAAAAAGACATTGCCTGCAGCTGCCTAGTATGCAGAACCCTGCCATGGGCCAGCATCTTTGCAGCATGGCCAGTGGACATGAGTGCATCCCTGGGTATCACCTGCTTCAGTGCACAGTGCAGCCCTTTGGCTTTAGCTGCCCACAAAAGTGCCTTTAAGCAAAGACACAAGGTTTCATACCGATTCAGCTGAGGCATTCTTCTCACAGCCCACTCTGGGGTGGAGACAGAGAGGAAAAATAAACTACCAGGACATTAACTCCTCCAGCTGACCACAGAATCATAAAACAGTTTGTGTTGGAAGTGACCTTTCAAGGTCATCTAGTCCACCCCTCCCTGCAATGAGAGGGGACATCTGCAACTAGAGCATGTTGCTCAGAGCCCTGGCCAACCTGACCTGGAATGGGGCTTCTACCACCTCTCTGGTCAACTTGGGCCAGGGTTTCACCACCCTCATTGTAAAAAATTTCTTTCTTCTATCTAGACTAAATCTCCCCTCTTTTAGTTTAAAACCATCACTCCTGTTGCAACAGGCCCCGCTAAGATGACTGAAGAAGACTAAGAAGGTGCTCTTCTGGGTGAAAAACTGGTTAGATGCATGAGGGCAAAGAGTTGTGGTCAATGGAGATAAATCCAGTTGGCAGCCAGTCATGAGTCGTGTCCCCCAGGGCTCAGAACTGGGGCCACTCCTGTTTAACATTTTCATCAATGATTTGGATGGGGCATAGAGTGCACTGTTAGTAAGTTTGCAAATGACACCAAGCTGGGTGGAAGTGTCGATCTGCTTGAGAGTAAGGAAACTCTACAAAGGGATCTAGATAGGCTGGATCACTGGGCCAAGGCCAATTGCGTGAGTTTCAATAAGGCCAAATGTCGGGTCCTGCACTTCAGCCACAACCCCCAGCAGCGCTACAGGCTTGGAGAGCTGCCAGGCAGAGAAGAACTTGGGAGTGTTAACTGACAGCCAGCTGAACATGAGCCAGCAGTGTGCCCAGGTGGCCACAAAGGCCAAAGGCATCCTGGCCTGCATCAGGATAGTCATCAGGAGCAGGGAGGTGATCATTCCTTTGTACTTGGCTTTGGTGAGGCCGCACCTCAAATACAGTTTTGGGCCCCTCTCTGCTAGAAGGATGCTGAGGTGCTGAAGAGGGTACAGAGGCAGCTACCAAGCTAGTAAAGGGTTTGGAGCATGTCTCTTATGAGGAGAGGCTGAGGGATCTAGGGCTGTTTAGCCTTGAGAAGAGAAGGCTGAGGGGGGAGAACTTACTGCTCTGTACAACTACCTGAAGGAAAGTTGTAGCGAGGCGGGAGTTGGTCTGTTCTCCCTAGTGACAAGAAATAGAACAAGAGGAAATGGCCTGAAGTTGAACCAGGGGAGGTTCGGGCTGGATATTAGGAAGAATTTCTTTACTGAAAGGGTTGTCAGGCATTGGAATAGCCTGCTCAGGGAGGTGGTGGAGTCACCATCTCTGGAAGTGTTTACGAGCCAGGTAGATGTGCTTAGGGACATGGTTTAGGGGTTTTGATATGGCTAGGAATAAGGTTGGACTTGATGATCTTGAAGATCTCTTCCAGCTGAAATTATTCTATGATAAGACTGTCCCATCTTTCTAATAGGCCACCTTTAAGTACTGAAAGGCCACAGTAAGGTCTCCCAGGCTGCAGTAAGGTCTCTCCCTGGCATGATCAGAGCTACATGCAGAAAATGGAAACTCCTGCCTGAAGAGGAACATCTTACAAAAGCTCCTTTTTCAGAGGAACCACAATTGTTAAAGAAAACAGCTGCACAAGCAAATATTTCAAATTACTTATTCATAGGCTCAAGGAGAAAAGAGGGACTTTTCCTCTTCTATATTTAGAAGCTTTATAATTAGCATGTTTAAGATGTGAGTGGGAGCTTAATCATCCATGAACAAAAGCACCCAACACCGTCTGTCCTTCAGTACTGGAGTCCCACCACGTCCACAGCTCACGCAAACCAGGACTATTCATCTCCGCTTCCCTGCAGGGCTCTTTGCATCAGCTCATTTGGAAGAGCAAAAAGCCACCTCACTGCAATGAAACATCCACCTTGTAACATGCACACACTCACAGGTCTTCCTTTCTTCTTTCCTGCCAGAGCTGGGCTTCTGATATTAGGACAGGTGTTAAGATAACATTACTAAAAGCTTATCTCATAGTTTAGCAAGCCAAAAGTAAGATAAGCCATGACACTTGGCAGAAGAGAAACAAGTCTGTCTACAGGTCAAATCTGGAAGATTCTTCCTGCTCTTGTTACCCATCAGTGAATCTGTGGTTTCACTGACTGACAGCCCTCCCCCTCCTTGTTCTCCAAGAGCTGACCACAATTCATGTTTACTGCTTTTGGCCACAAATCCTTCCAGCTCATTAGTCCAGGATTCCCAAGATTTCCCCTCAATGGCCATGTCTATGCAGAAGGAGTAAGAGCACTTCCCAGATCCCAGGCCCAGACTCTGTCTCTGGCCACATGATGGTGGCGTAGCAGTACATACTGGGGGTTGGCGCCATCCCCCTGTGCATCACTCCCAGGGAGAGGAGTCTGGGGGCTCACATCAAGCTAGATTTTCTGATGGGATCACTTAAATTGAAAATCTGCTCTTCCAGAAGCTCGATATTTTGAATCATGCAGTGCATTACCAATTAATTGTCATCAGCATGGGATTAGTGATGCATTTACATTACGATACCAAAGCCTGTATTAATAACCATGTACAATTCAATTCCCCAAACCCCAACCTCACAGCACAGACTATGGACCAGCATCTGTCAAAACTCAGGATCCCGTGGGAGCCCTGACCAATCTCAGAAATATATTGAGATCACCAGACTTCAAAGGGTACAATGCCACCAACTCCTGATGGGTTTTAAATTCCTTCATTGGAACAGGAAGACCGGCTTTCTTGCTGTACTCACTTCTCTAGTCAATATAAATAATTAATTAAATAAATACATTATATTTTCTTCCACATGGGTTGTTTACTGAGCTAAGATGAAAACCATATAATCAAAGAGACTGGTGCAGCAGAGGAGAAGAAATGGTAAGAAAAGGGTGAGGAAAGAAGGAAAGATTTCATCTGGCACTTGAAATCTTTATGATGGATTTTTAGAAAACAAGAGGAATAAATTTAAATTGGACTCTGAACTACATGGGAACATAGTGAAATCATGAAAGGATGAGACAGTCACTTGTCTCATTTTAAGTAGAAGAGTCTGCATGCTCTGAAGCATGGGTATGTGTGGCACAGGCGTACACAGACAAGAAATGTTCCCATTTGAAACACGTACAGTGATTTCAGTAGAAATGGAGACAAGACAGTTGAAAGGCACAACAGATTTACAGCCGAAAAAGGAGAGGGAAACATTCCTGACTTAGAAACAAGAAGTAGCACTACAAAGCGGACATGAAGCTTGCACTCAGCAATGTATGCAAATAATTCAAGCTTAGAAAATATCCTCACTGATTTTCCCCAAGGAAAATGCTGTTTTGATAAATTTTAGCTGATCTCACTGACCACTGAATTTCACCAGCCTAGCAACTGAGTTTTCTAAACAACTGGGCATAAAAAAACCTTTCAGCTTCATCTCCAAAATGGATTGCAACTGTTAGAACATATAAATGATCAATCGATGTGTCCTGTGCTGCCTTTGCTTTGCTGTGACCTTTTGCCATGACAGGGATCCTACCAGTGACTTGTTTCCCACTTGGTCATTTGGAGGCTAACGTGTTTACTAAGTCCATGGGAAGCATAGGTGGAGAGGAAATGTGTTTAAATTCTCCTTACAAAAATGCCTCTATATAGAAACAGGCAGTGAGTACAAGATCAAGGTAGCTGAAATTCCTTCTCTACCCATGTAGTTAAGAGAGGACAGAGACTGGAGCTGTTACCGATGGGTGTTACTGATATGATTTGAGTGGGATGACTATTATACTACATGCTCTCATGAGAGCTGATGGCTTTTAATTGCACTCTAGTCCAAATTCCTTTGTTGTTCACACAGCCAGAGTGCTGGGCACCAAGACCCTAGCAAAGCAGGGAGATGAGTACAGGGAAGGTGAAGGAGGAAGGAGGCATGTTAAGAAAGGAGTCGCTCTCGAGATTTGCTCCTGCAGATAAATGACTTGACCTACTTGGCACTACAAACTGGACCCATGGCTTGAGCTCATCTTCCAAGGCTAGAGTAAAAGCAGCGACCTATTTACCTTGGGCAGGACCTTACACAGCTATAATACCTTTATTCAAGCAGCGGTGTGAGAAGTGTATTAGTACATGGTATTTTATTTTCTGCTAACATAAAGATATCTGTGATCAATTGTCATGATTCTGTTTAGCTTCATTTCAACAAAGGGCAACCACGGCTTGCTCAAACTTTGATAAACAACACTGGCTGTCAGAAGAGGCAAGGTAATTGCTGTCCATCTTTTCCATATGGCACAATACAGACACCAAATGAGGAGAAAAAACAGCATCGGAAAAGATTACTTAATTGAACTGCATTGACTACCGTATGTGCAGGAAGGTTTTAAGCAAGACAGCCTGAGGTACATGGATCTGCAGGTAGCACAGGGAACCCTGCAGGGACAACTGAGCGCTCCAGCTTTGTCACCAAACAAGGTTCTCAGTAAGGTCAAATCAGAAGGGCAAATCCAAATTCAGTTCTGGAACTGACCTGTACTGGGTGATTGACTGGACTTCGATTTAATGTGTTGACAACTACAAAAGAAGTCAGCAAATGTTGTTCTAAAAACACCTAAAAATATTATTTCATTCATGTAGATTTTATACAGAGCCAATACAATTACTGAAATCTTGAAGTTCTTTTTTTATATTTACTCAGTTTTCCATCACTCCTCATGTAAAAAAAACAAAAACAAAAACAACAACAAACCAAACCAAAACCATAAACAAACAAAAAAACCCCTGCCACTGTAGCTGGTGTGGATTTAGCTGAAGTAAAAGGCAAAATGGGTCTGTTTCTGAAAATCAAGCTCTTTGAAAAGAATATGATCTATGGTTCGTTCTACTTTTTCTTAGTACACGACAACCAAATTCTCTTGTGCTTCATATGCATCACATTCTTGAGAAAAGTGCTCATAAAAATCCAGTTACAGAAAAGTACATTTCAGGAAAATAAAGTCCTGAGGTCAGAAAAGAATATGAAGCAGTTCTCAGCGTTCATGCTTCAAACAAGTAAAACAACAAACCAAACCAAACCAAACAAACAAACATACAAAAAAAAAAACCCCCCCAAAAAAAAAACCCCAAAAAAAAAACCCAAAAACCACCACCATCCAGTTCAAGTTGCAAATTGAAAGTTCTTTGTTAGCTTGCAACTGTGGGCAGGTAATTAATGAAACACTGCTAATTAATTAGAACTGTTTGTGTATTTCAAATCAGGGTGTTCAAGCAAAACTTCAGAAAGGATGCAAGAAGCAAGTTTGCTTTTAGTGCATGGTACTCTAGCTGTTGTCAGTCATTTGGACTGAGAGTTCTTGCCCTGATTCAGTTGACCGGGGGCGGGGAGGGAAGTATATTTCTACATAAAATTAGTGTATAACTTTGCCACTTGTTAATGTATTGCTCACATAAATAAATGCTTCATGTTCAGCAAGTCATGTACCTAGTAGTGATTGCCACGCTGCCTTCAGTTTTACTGACAGTGTATTTAAACAGCAGAACATGATCTCTACCGTGGCATCATTAACAACAGAGCTGCTCTAAATGTCCCCTATTACCCCTTCACCAGCAGTCTTTTACTTTAGGTCACAATTTTCCCTCCCCAGTTTAATTGCTCCATCCCTGGCACCTCACAGAGCACCTATGCTGGCAAACAGGTGTTAAGAGAGAACCAGATCCTTTTTTAGTCTTTCATGGGTGAAACACTCCCTCTCTTCATGCTGACAGGGCAGAAGCTGCGCTCCTTTGGATACTGTTGAAGATCAGAAAAGGGGAATTTTGTCCCACAGATGATGGCATTCTTAAACCCACCTTACTTTACAGAACCGAGGAGGTGCAAGGAAGTGTGTTACTTGCCAAGGTTGTCACCCACAGCAGCTTTGCTTCATGAGGGCTTTCGAGTTCTTCCCATACCACATTCATTCAGACATTCTGTCTGACTTTCCATCCTGCACTTTGTCAACAGTCTCTCTTAAGAAAGCATTGGATCCACCTCTGGTGCAGAGAGGTATGAGACTGTCTCCTTAAGGGCTTCTAAATATGCAGGAACAGTTACAGAGAGATGAAAGCAGCCTTCACCTGTTCAGTTCAGACATAACTTGGAGGATAGGCTCTGAGCTTGTCCCAATTTTTTATTTAAAATTCTTCTGTAAATATTTGTATTGAACAATATACAAACAGTCTCGTCCAAACCAAGATGACTTCTAAAAAGGAGCATGCTGCTGCTATGCTGCATGAGTGGTAAGGTGTCTATGTTACCACTTCTCATGCATCTATCACTTGTTCATCAGTGCTAAGAGCACAGAAAAAGCAGCAGCAGCCTTCTGGGGTGAAATCTGAGCAAGTGGCATCCAACATAACCTTACCTACTTTCCCTTTGCAGTTTTTCAGTTGTTGCCCTTTTTAATTTTCTGATTATCATTTGTCCCCTTTCCTAGAAGCCAATATTGAAAAGTCTTTCATTTGAAATGCACAATCAGGATCTACATTCTCTCTATTCCTCTCCATCCCAAGGTTTATTCTAGATAGATAACTCCTCCATTTCTCCAAGTTTCCCTCATGGCACCCATCACTGAAATACTTACCCTGAAACCTGGCTGCGTATTTTCCAGTATTTGGGGCAGTGATTACATGCTTCATCCTAGATCACTGTTAATCTTCTCAAGCAGATGGGCCCAACAATTTGATTGCAGCAGTTGGAAGAGCATGCGGTGAGCCATGTCCCCTTTCCCACCTCCTGCATGCTCACAGTTTAACTGATTGGCATAACTGGAACAGACCCAACACTTCCTGACAGTCATCATTTTTATGAAGTAATTTTCCTTTTTTTTTCCCCTTCTGAAAACAGACTAATTCTCAGTTCACCTACAAAGGAGCCCCAGTTATAAAGAGAAAATACAGAGAAACTGTGCATTAACAGCCTGAACAACAGGAACCTATTTCCAGTTATTTTTCTCCATCATATCAGAGATTAAACTGTCCTGTAGTTCACAGATAGAGCAGGGAAAACCAACAGCTTAGTGATGATACAAGCACACTACCACTTAACCTTCACAGAAAACACTGCCATAGATACTACAGCTAGACTCCAGAGCATGCAGGAGAACAAGAATGAAGGAAAATAGAGTTTGTAAAGCTCAGCTAGTACATGATGAAAGGTAAATAAAAGATACTGCCAACTGCAACCCTAACTCCAATTTGCCACCCTGTAAAAGATGAAGCATCCTCTCGTGATAGATGCACGAGAAGTGGTAATGAAGACACCTTACCACTCATGCAGCATAGCAGCAGCATGCTCCTTTTTAAAAATCATCTTGGTTTGGACGAGACTGTTTGTATATTGTTCAATACAAATATTTACAGAAGAATTATAAATTAAAAAAAAAAAAAAGGGACAAGCTCAGAGCCTATCCTCCAAGTTCAGCTGTTGTCAGTTTCTACCTGATGCAGAGAGAAGGGAAGGTTACTCCTCTCCTCCCTCCACCTCTTACCCTCACATTACCCAACACAGTAAATGGAGGCAAGTGTCTCATGAGCACAGGAAAGAGCAAACTCTGGCAAGACAATCCTCCCACTTCAGCAGAAAAAAAAAAACTTCATCTGTGCTGACAGAAAAAGGATGAGACAAGCCTCTGCAAAAATCAGATCTTCACAGTTGCCCTCATTGAGCACATTTCATTCCCAACCCAAGGCTGCTAAAATAACACAGAAGAATCTTCCTCATTTCTCTACCCTACCTAGTCAGGCAAGAAGGGAGAAAACACCAAAACAGTCTCCTGTAAACCAATGAAGGTACATTAAAGTTCAGATGCCCCTGCAGCCCATAGTGAAGACCATGGTGAGGCACACTGTCCCCCTTTAGTCCATGGATGTTAACAGTGAAGCAGATAGCCACCTGCAGCCAACGAAGGACCCCATGCCACAGCAGGTGGATGCCCAAAGAAGGCTGTGACCCCCTGGGAAGCCTGCACTGGAACAGGCTCCTGGCAGGACCTGTGGACCTATGGAGACAGGAACCCACACTGGAGCAGGTGTGCTGGCAGGACATGTGACCCCACAGGGGACCCATGCTGGAGCAGTCTACTCCCAAAGGACTGCACCCCATCCACTGTCCAGTTGAGGAGGGGGGAGTGCTAGGAGTGGCTCTGGTGGGCACCTAGCACTTCAAGCCACCACAACAGCCTTCCCTAAAAGAACCAATAGAAAGGATTACCTTCCTGAGCCAGCCACACCAACACAGGGGACGTATGTATACACATATATAGAGAGCTCAGCCCAGGACACATAAAAAGCAAAAGCAGCTTTGAGAACAGGCTTGAGCTGGCTTCAACCCAGGTGTTCCTTCCTGGCAACTGGGATCACCCAGCACCACAACAGTGAGCACGCTGTAGAGATGGTAAAAGCAATGATGTTCATATTATGATTCCATGTATAATTGCTATATTATATGTGTGTTGGGATTGCTCTCTCTCTTTTCTAAATCAAAATTCTACATAGAACTATCTTCAACAAATTTGTAACTAAAGCATTAAGTCCTCCTCACGTGGAATGTCTAGAATCATCTGGCCAGAGAGTACTGGTCTAACACACTCATTTTACCAGCTGGTTTAGCCCCTTCAGCTACTTTTCTAAGCAACTGCAAAAGAGGGATTACATTGAAGAGTTTTCTAGAGCTGAACAAGTACTACCACTCACAAGCATTCAGCCAACATGATTAAATGCATATCTTAATCATTAATACTTGTAAGCTAGGAAATTGTACTTGGAAGTATTAAATGAAAACATCATAAAAATATACTAACTGCCAGGCAGGTTTCTATGACAAGGACACCTCAAAAGACAAGTTTGTTTTTGTAACTTTGGTCCTAAGTACACCCTTTTACTCAAGGCAGTGCTTAAGGTTACTCCCCCATCATGAAAAGTAATACCACCAGTGCAAGTGCAATTAACAGAAACACAACTTGTAACACAGCAGAAATAATTCTCAACTGGATTTATGTACAGCTAAACATACTTGTTATCAAACAGCTTCTCCCACTGTGACTCATCTTCCTCTTAAGACATTGGCTCAGACCCACTGCTTACTCTCTGCAACTGTTCAGGCTCCCACATTTCAAGCGTTACTACCGGAGTAATTTTAAATTAAAGAAAACCAGATGAACAGTAACTGATTCCCCAAAGCATACTGTCTCCTCCTGCTTCAAGAGCTCAACATGCTCCAATACCTGAAAGTGTGACCAACTGCATCACTGTTCTTTCAGCAGAACACCAACACTGCAAAAACAAAAGCCAGTATGAGGAAACAAAGCAAACAAAAATTCTTCAATGTAGGAGTGACATCTGATCTCTTCCACTCCTCAGAAAGCCACCCTTATCACCATGACCTTTCAAAGATTGCAAGAACAGCCTCACAATGACATCTGTCAGATCCCTCAGCACTTGTGGGTGCATCCTATCAGACCCTCTTAAGTTCTTTAAGTCAGATTTATTTGTATGTTCATAACCTGGATCCTACCACATCAAGGATGTCTTGCTTGTTCCAAACTTTTCCTACGCAGCTCAGGGACCTGGAATGCCCAAAGGCAAGTCTGAACAGTAAAAACCAAAGCCAAGAAGGCACTGAGTACTTTGGCCTTTTCCATGTCCTTTGTCACTAAGTCTCCTGCCCCCATTCAGCAGTGGTCTCACATTTTCTCTAATCTTTCTTTGCTCCTCATGTCTCTGTAGGAAAAGGTTTTGTCAGTCAACAGATTCAACTCCAGATAGACTTTGACTTTCTTAACCTAACCCCTACACACCTAAGACAGTGTCACCTGTCCCTGCTTCACCTTTCATACACTTTCTATGGTTGAGTTTAGTGGGAAGCTCCTTGTTCATTGATGCAGCCTTCCCACTACTTTTGTTTGCCTTGCTGCAGGAGGGAATGGACAATTCTTGAGCTTGGAGTAACCAGTCAGGTATCATAAGAGAAAGCGCATGGATATCAGAGGTTATAGGTCATCCCCAAATTCATATAGAAAAGAAGAAAGCCTTGAATACTCTAAATATGTTCTGGACCTGTTTTTTTCCACCTCAAAGATCCCACTTGCCTAGTTTCAATAAGCAAAGGGATAAAATGCTTTAAAAAAAAGTGATAGAACATAATGTTCATAATGTTCCTGGAACACTCATCTGACTCTAGAAGCCAAAAATAAAAAGTTAATAAAAAAAAACCAACAGAAGGAAAAAAAAAAACACAACACCACAACACCACCACCACCAAAAAAACCCCCAAACAAACAAACAAAACCCCACAACCAAACAAAAAAACGCCAACACAAAACAAATACAAAAAAGCCCAGAAGGATCAAATATATCTGGTTTTGATATTGCATTTCTTCTGACAAACCTACAGAAACAACAATATTATTTTCAATGGATTGGGAAAGCAGTGGCCTGGAAAGAGAATTCTTGTCTTTGAACAAAAAGGTGCACGTCTAGACAGCTGGAACCGTGCCTGCACATTTATTTTGCAAAAGCAATTAAAGCTGTCCACTTTGGAAAGAGATTCAGATTTCAGGCCATGCAGTTTACAAGTAACAGTCCTGCATATAAGAAATTACTTTTTTTTTCACAATCTCTACAATTCACCATTTAAATCACTCTGAAATGGAAACTAAATCTAATTTTGCCACAGAAACTGAATGATGCACAGATGTCTCCCCAGCTGTAATCAGCTCTCAACAGGCAGTTCTCGCACAGAATAAAGCATAAGCTCCAGTTCATGAAGATGGGTAGCTTTTGAGAAAAAGGTTTTCTTACAGGAAGAAAACTAGGGTGCAATTGCTTAAAAGTCAAATGCCTCCATAAGAATTTTAGGCTGGGGCTTAAGCAAACTTATCCTGGTCCTGCAGACCATGTACTGATTGGCAGCTGGGACACAAGACACACACTTACTGTGCATCTTTGTGTTTAGCTTCTTTGTTTGTGACAGGAAACAAAGCAAAGCACAATGCGGCATGTGGGATGCTCAGCAGCCACTTCAAAGGCACATCCCAGTCTGAACTACCACTTCTACTGGAAGCACACATTTGGAAGCCTCTAAAACTTCCTTTGATCCACAACTGAAACGTAACTTCCAAACATGAGTCATTCCCTTTAGAAATTGTCCACAGATAGTTCTATCAGTACGCTTTAGGCTAAGCTACTGAAATTTTAAAGCAAATTCATCAAACTCAAGGGGTTCTTCATTCCATGCATATGCAAATTTTCCATGTAAGCCTACTGTTCAAGTGTGAAAAAGACATAGGCTGATGCTACAGTGAGAATCCACCCTATTTCCCTGTAAGATAGTCCCTATCTTATTAAAGCCAAACACAACCAAAGTTAAAACAAGTCACCATCATCTAATGCATAATGGTATTAAAAAAATTGCTAGTGGGATTTGGATGCCTCAGTAGTAAACTAATCAGCACTCTTGCAACTCAGGTCAATAGGAATCAAGTGATCTCAAACACAAACAGAATTCTGCTCTTAAAGTGGAATCAGTCAGGGAGCAAAGACTTAACTTTATAGAAAAACAGAATGGTTTAGGTTGGAAGGGACCTTTAAAGGTCATCCAGTCCAACCCCTGGCAGTGAGCAGGGACACCTTGAACTACATCAGCTTGCTCAGAATCTTGAATGCTTCCAGGGATGGGGCATCTACCACCTCTCTGGGCAACCTGCTCCAGCGTTTCACCACCTGCGTTGTCAAAAATTGCTTCCTTGTATCTAATCTAAATCTCCCCTCTTTTGGTTTGAAACCATTACCCCTTCTCCTATTGCAACAGGCCCTGCTAAATGTTTGTCTCCATCTTTCTTACAGACTCCCTACAGCTACTGAAAGGCCCCGATAAGGTCTCCATGGAGCCACGCAAACAGAACTATCATGCCTAAATAAATACAGTTGAACTGACCACATTACACACATTCCAAGAAAAGTTTTGCAACAAAACCACCAGTCTCTTGTTATGTAAGAAAACGTTTCTTAGGCCTTTATTTACAAAAGCTTTAAAAACAAATACCCTCTGTTATGCAAATTATTTGTTGTTTAAAAAGGACCACCCAGTTACATTATCATAACCCAATGAAAAAAACAGGTGTTTGATTTTTTTTGATTTGAAGTACAAGGTAAAACAAAAGTTGGTGAACATTTGTTGATTTTCCTACGGTAGATGTCCGTGTCAAACACGCACGCGCGCGCAGGCACACACAGGCACGCAATGTCATACATTCCATCATTCCAGGCTAGTATTTAGCTATTCAATACCAAAAAAATCCTTCCTGCACGACTGCTCTGTACACATGCTACACAGAGTTAAGAACATACTTTAGGGTCCTTTAAAACAATATATCTAAAATATATTGCTAAGATTTACTCAAAAATAAACTAGCATTACACTCCTCAGGTAACTTTATTAGCTATAAGTTATTTATATTTTGTTGTTTTACAACAAATACCTGTAACATCTGTCTTTGTAGCAACTACAAAAAAAGCATGATTTAATTGTCCTTTTAATTCAGTAATTCAATTAAATAGTATTTTTTCAGATCTTTGGGTTTTATCTTCAACTAGACTGACTTTCAAAACTCATCAAATCAAGTACATAATAAATATGACTTCATAAAAAATATGAGGTGTATGTTACTAGAATAAAAGCTAGGAAGTTAATCAAGGGAAGTGTGCCATTACAAAACTCTTACTATTCCAATAGCCTTCTGCTCTCAGCTTAAAGGCAAAAATGCTGAAGTCATAGCTATTCTTTTCCTGAAGGGTGTAAAGCTGTTTTTTCAAGCTTCTTTCCCCCATCACAGAGCTGTTTTAAAGCAGCAGGCCAACCAGTAGTTGACACGTGCAGGATGTGTCTGAAGATGACTGAACTCTAGTAAAATAACAGCAGTTACTATGATTTCAGTAGTTCGTTTTGTCTGAACAGAGGTTATTGCAGAAAATAAGTCACGTTCTGTGGGTTGAGATACCAAGGAAATGCAGCATGAAGCTGCTGAACTTGGCAGGTGATTGCTTTCTAGCTGAGGGCAAGAGAAAAATCAAAGCAAAACTTCAAATAAAACAGAGGATTTGAGTCAGAGTCACTCTCTAAAGTGCAAATTTGATGGTCCACAATCTTGAATAGCTAAAACGCCTGCATACTGGAAGGAACAGACATGAATGGGGAAGTTAAGTTACAATCGATGCCAGTTAATTTGGAGAAGGGAGGGGAAAGAGACAAAAAACTAGATCAACATAGGTAAGTTTACCAGACTATTCATTATGATTTCACTTTCCCCTTCTCTCTGTCACACTGATCCTATACATGCTGCTTTACAAATGGGCTAGTTACAAGGCCAAAATGTAACCCAGAAAATTTTACGTATCAATATTAAGATCAAAATTTGTGATAGGAACAGTCAAGTTTAGTACATAGAAAGGCAGAAAAGAAAGTGTGCTGAGAAAGGGGAGGAAAAAAAAAAAGCCTTATTGTCCAAGGGGTTCAACCAGAGATAAAACCTATATACAAGCACATGGAGGTCAAAAAGATGGCCTTTCATTTCATGTCATGACTGCTTGTTGGCTTCTTCTTCATATGCATTTCCTGTGCCATTTTGTACATAAGATGACCCCGAACCAAGGCCGTATAAGTGGCCACAATATTTGGCATCGTCAATGTGATCTTCAAAGAACATCTGAAGATTTAAGAGAGACAGAAGTTATTGCCAAAGAAAAGGCTTAGTTTATACAGAACTATAGAAAGGCTTTAAAATGTTACTTTCAGTATATCAAAAGATGATATAAGGAACATCAAACACTTAATCTCAACAGATTAGCAAAATGTGCTATATGACATGATTCTTTAAAGCCAGTCTGTCAAGGAATGCAATTGGTCTTCCTGTGCACCTTTCCTGATGAAATGGCCAAATGCAATTTTGTATTATCAGTTATCACTCACTTTTCTGCAAGCACAACAGAAGTATTTCTCCAACTGATTTCTGTGGAGTTTCTCACAACAGACGTATGCTTAACATCCGTCACTGGAGCCTGCACTCTACCTACTCCTCAGCATGGGGCTTTTCATCATACTTTGTCTTGAAATGAAGGTATGTCCTGATTTGTATTATAAAGCTTGGGGGTAGGGAAAACATTTGAACACAAAACTCATTATGGAGTTTAGAGAAATGCAGAAAGATACATTTCCAGCTAGCTCCTCAGAACAAGGGGGGGGCTTCGTTTAACAACAGCATAATTAAAAGTAAATTTTGTACTAAGACTGCATTTACACCTTACAAGTCTTACTTGCAAACAGAACATTTCAGTGGAAGCCATACGAAACCCCATGAAACTAATAGTGTACCTTTCAGATTTAGACCTTCAAGCAACATCACAAGTTACCCTGCAAAAACAGATACACACGTAGACAAAAATTTTTCCACCCTAAAACTTCCTGGCAACCCTGGACATCCCAGTGGCTGACACCGAGTCGTCATCAACATCAGAAATCTAAGGCAATCAGACTCCTGCAGGAGCAAGGTGGATGCAATACACAATCTACATGCAGAGGGCTGCACTGGCTGAAAACTTCTCCCTTCCAGCTTTCCTCTTAGCAGCACAGTCTGGATGGAAAGTTCTGTACTGCAGGAATTGGAGACCTTCAAAGTTTTAAAGCCTCCAGCAGTTCTTAAAGAAACAGGTAGGAACACAGCCTCCCTCCCCCCCAGAAAAACCCAAACCAAAAAAACCCACCACAAAACCAAACACACAAAAACAAAAAAACAAACAAAACCAGCTCTATTGATGCAGCACCAGTATTTAAGTATTTCTAATGAGAAGAAAAAGATCAGAATCTTCTTTGACTAGCACTCCAAGACCCAGCAAGCAAGCTGCAACTCCTTCACAGCAATTAATAACACAATTTTGCACCTCTAAAAGCATTGTAAAATGAAGGGTTTTTTTTCACTTCAAAAATACATTGTTAAACCATGAACCATACTGAAAAGGCTTTAAAAATGCACATTAAATATAGTTCTCTCTGCTGACTACTGTGTCCTTATTTAGAAATGCTGTATTCACAAAGAATCTCTGAAAGTACTGAAAAAAAAAAATCATAATCAATCCACCTTTGTTGGTTTAATTAAACAATTGTTATGCAGTAAAAGAAAAAAAATAAAGACTTCTACTTCTTCCAGTAGGAGCTTTTGATAAATTCAAGAAGCTAATTTGCCATGTAACACAAACTGCACATCATTAGAGAAATGATCATTGGTTTGAACCTTTGCCTCCAGAAAACAAACTTGAAAGCAAGTATCTTAGACATGCTTATCCTATACTTCCCCTTTCCCTTTATTTGCTTTGGATTTTGTTTCAAATTCAAGAGTGAAAGATTAACAATACCAGGCAGGCAGCAGGTAGCCACACTAGATGAGCAAACCTGCTTAAATTGCAGCATTTATTTTTCACCTACTGTCTCACCAGCATTTGTCAGAAACACGCGAACATTTTCTCCTTCACACCAGAGGCAGGATTACAGAAGGTAGACAGCCCAGCATACAATAAACTTCACAGAAAGGTGTTTGCTATTGCTATCCACTTTGACATGGTAAATGACACTGGATTGCTGCCAGAATGTCATGTTCAGATGCACTGGCATTTGTCCAGTGCAACTACTTCCCAAAAGAGGCCTGTTCAACATCTGTTTGTTCTGCAATGCAAAATATCCTAATATCTTCCTGTTGTATGCAGACAAGTAGCAAGGAAACGAAGCTTTTAAGACCTGATTTCCCTTGCTGCAAACCTTGACTTAACTGACCAGTGTAAAATCTTTTAGTACCTGAGTTAATCTGTGCTTTACTCACTAGTAAGGAACAAATGCACAGACATTCTCCACAACAGCCTGAAAGTTATTTAATATGTATCTTAGAGGCTATATTAAATATAATGTAGACTGTGGCTAGTTAACACTCCTTCCCTCACCCTAGGCCTGTCACAAGCAGCAGTGCACACTGAATAGCAGCTCCAAAAAAACTGGCTTGAGTATGGTCACCCAGAAAGGTGCCTGGCTCCAGCAGCTCCTAACTCACTGCAGCAGTCACCTAAAAAAAAACCAAAAACCCTATACTATCCTGCAAAACAGGGAAGGAAAAACAAACACAAAACCAAACAAACACTAAAAAAATTTCCAAAAGGCCAGAACAGGCTGGAAACAGGAAACAATAAATAGGAAACAATACTCATTCACAGCAGCTAAGCAGGGAACCAGTATGTTGGGTTCACACCTACTCTGAGGAAAATACAGGTGGTCTTAATTTTGTCAAAAAAAGAGCGACCCATAAAGCCCTTCTGAGAACTCCTTAAAATATGGCAGACTTATCAGAATCAGCAATTCCATCTACTATCACAAGCACGTTACTATCACAGAGATAAAACCAGTTTGTCCACCTACTTCTCTCATTTTGAAAAAGGCCATTCCCGTTAGTAATGAATCAGATCCTGCCTGATGCTGTGGTCCTATCCTCTCCAGCTCTAACTGCTCAGCCACTTCTTGTAATCCACCCTGAAAAAGAAAACATTTTTGTTAAATGCTGAAAAAAATTAACTCAGAAAACTGAGCAACTACATTTGGGAAAGGCTGTTACAAAAGTCACACAACCTCAGATACATTTTAACATTTTCACAGTAGCTGAAACAGTCACGCTAGATACAGACTATCAGGATAAATGGCAGCATTGGAATTTGGTGTCAGTATTAATTAAATAAAACAGTATCTGTAACCAACAAAACTACTACTCCTTTATGTTTTAGATCCTCCAGTAAACCAGATGTTATTACTCAACAATTCCTTCAAGACGTTGAAAGGACTGTCACTGCTGAAGAACAAAACCAGATGTTCCTGTACTGAAATGAAAGTTTAAAAGGTAAACATGTTGTTCTACAAATGCCAGAATTCAAGAGCTTACAGATGAGGTGCCCTTATGCCTCCATACATTGATGTACCTAGACTTCCTTTGAAACAAAACTTTCCACTTTTCAACAATTAACTTGAGGGTTTTTTTCCCACTTCACAAAAACAGAGTATTCTTAAGTATCTAGCACAGTACAGGGAGTCCAAGAAAGTGTTACACAGCAATCATTGAGAAACCTGTAGTTTTAGGTGGTAAAAATCAAAAAAGGAAGAGAGTGCCCAATCCATCTCTACAAGACATTCTACCCCTCTTAGTCTCATTAGCTTCCACAAGAAAAAACAAAACAAAAAGCCCAACAACAACAAACCCCCCCAAGCCCCCCCCCCAAAAACAAACACACACACAAAAAAACAAACCCCC